>JAAGAY010133211.1:0-27715 GCA_011801015.1 Ardeotis arabs
CCTGCGTAAACAAGCTTTTATGTAGTACTTGCTGTAATCTTGTTTGCTTCCATAACCACTCCTATGAATGTCATAAAAAATTTAAGTCTAATATTTTACCACTCCGCACAAACAGAAACGTGAATAAATGCTTATTTCCCGCACAGGGAAATGCTGTGCGGTGGTACGAGAGGCACAGGGAAATCAAATTCAGGCTGGAGGAAC
The DNA here is from genome assembly GCA_011801015.1 of Ardeotis arabs. Lineage (NCBI taxonomy): Eukaryota > Metazoa > Chordata > Aves > Otidiformes > Otididae > Ardeotis > Ardeotis arabs. The sequence continues at coordinate 205 of JAAGAY010133211.1, forward strand.
TGGGGCCACACAGGTGGGGGGAAGGAAAAAAAAACCACAAAAACAAGAGAACCCGAAAATTTAGTTTCCTATAAGAAGGCAAAACTAATAAATGATTTTTTTTTTTTTTTAAAGCTGCAGTAATGAAGATCTTGCTGTCTGCTCTTGGTACTTGACATAAAATACAACAGGAACATTCAGCTGTTAGTGGAAACTTGGGGATCCAAAATAAGTTCATTACCTACTTCAGGCATCCCTGTTTCTCTTTTGGGGGTCACAGGGGGAACATTCGGTTTGCTGCAGGCAAGCAGACAGAGATACATGCACTGCCAGCTTGCGCCGCCATGAAAGGGGTGCGCAAAGGAGTGCATAGGGGGGTGTGCAGAGGGGTGCACAAAGGGCATCCGAAAGCCATCCGTGGGCTTTGCCCTGGGGCTGGGCTGCACTGGTGCCCAGGCTGTGCAGGGGGCACAGGTTGGTACGAGACAACTCTCTTGCAGCCCAAAACCAGAGACAATCCCCAGCTGGCGTGCGCTGGGCCAGCGCCTTCTCCTGTCCCCACGCACGGCCAAGAGCCTCAACCACTGCCTCACCTTAACGGCAGCACCCAAAAGCGTTCACTCATTTTTAAGCGTGGTTTTATAACCAGCATTTGAAAGAAAACCCAAAGTGAGAAATTTTTGCAGAGGGAAGAAGTGCTGGCCAGGACCCTGCTTGCAGAGACGCGGGTGCCTTGGCAGAAAGGCGCTCGGCCCCCATCCTGCGCTGCACGTGGGACTGCTCAGGTTAATCGTAGAATCACAGAAGGGTTTGGGTTGGAAGGGACCTTCAAAGCCCATCCAGTCCAAGCCCCCCGCAAGGAGCAGGGACATCTCCAACCAGATCAGGTCGCTCAGAGCCCTGCCAACCTGGCCTGGAATGTTTCAGACCTGTCCTTAAGATGAAGAGTAAAGTTGTGCTGATCCATCACATGCCTCTCAGACAAATAAAGTAGTACAATCTTCTCCCTCTTCTAAAAATACATTTTAATGCTTTTATTGTCTTTTGATGAAGGCTAATATCATCCAGGTGACAACGAAGTTACAGGTAACAAGCGTTAGGTGAGGCCTACAGACCATGAGATAGATGGTTGCTCTGGCCTTGCCCTCTCCCCTCCTGCTGTTTGTGTTGCAAGAAGCAAACCATAACAAAATAAAACGCAAACAAAAACAAACACTTGTGAAAGTTTTGCTGCTGAACACTAGGGACCGTGTACAAATAAATCAGTGAAACTAGAAGTGATCACGGAGGAAGGGGGTCAGAATTAGCAATGAACCCACAAAATAAATCGTTACAGCTGATGAAGCGCAGCTGCCTCGTCCAAGCAATGGGATGGTGAATGCTCGTTGACCGAGTTTGCACAATTCATCCCAGCTCCGGGTTTCTCCATCAGCTGCTGAGCCGTTTCCAAGCTCCTTAGCTGGCATACAGCCTGGCTCGCCTTTTCCTGGTCAGTGCCATAACCTGCGTCTCCCATCTCCTCAACGTAATTCTTCTCCCGAAGGAGATTTTCTTTTAAGTTATTCTGACGGGTGTTGCTAGACTTTCTCTGTGCCGGAGTGATTTTACACGCAGGGGCAACCCATGTTATGAAAGGCTTGAAAGGGTTTGCCGCGTTACAGAAAGCTGGTGGGTTTTTTACATCACTCAAGTGTCAGAAGACTGACGGTGTCGGGAGCACCCTTAGGTAAACAGCAAGGACGAGAATTTTAAAGATCTTAGCGTATTTTATCACTTTGTACCCCAAGCCGTTAGATCAGCATTTATAATGAAAACCTGCCAGACCTAAAAACAGTTCGGTGATTCCAAAAGAACCAACCCCAATTTGTCCTAAACCTGCGGGTTTGGGGATCGCTACAGCAGCTGGTGAGTCCAGGTCAAACCCTGCAAACTGATTCGGCTGGGGGAAGAAAATGGTAACATCTAAACATTTCTGGTGCTTTTGAAGAGAAATATTTTGATCTTGTGTGCTGAGCAGCCTTTGGAAATTGACCTTAGTTATTTATTTACGCTTAAGTACAAAGGAGGAGATTATAGGAAAGGAAAACACTTTATTCCCAGCTGGACAAGTCATACCCCGCGGCGCACTGTGAAATCAGAGGGGCTGCGTTTGTCAGGGCGTCAGATGCCTCTAAACCAAGGGAAACTGTGAGCGGCTCTGGAAAAAGGCAATAAATCCAGGTCTCGTCTGCAGCGCGGGGAGCATCGGCACCACAACCCGCCGTGAGGTCTGCTGGCAGCCGACAAGCCCAGCTCCCTGCCTGTCCCCAGGGGCCTGCCCTGCCCAACGGGGCAGGATTGGGAAGAAATTGTTGGTTTGGCCGGTGGATTGGCCGCTGCCTGAGGAGTGGGAGGAGGCTTTGAAAGGACTGAGATGAAAATTGGTCCTATTTTAGCATTTCCTCCTTTAAGTGACCAGAGCGTACAGTCAAACGAGGGCACCTTGTCCTATAGCTCGTATGGGGCTGTAGGACATACGGGGCAGATTTCACTCTGGGATAGAAACCTCAGCAATGAAGAAAAGCAAATCTCAGTCCCATGGATGTCCCCATGGATGATCCCGTGGACGTGGCAGCAAGCAGTGTGGCACGCTTGGGCTCCAAGAGCCCGGCACCAAGTTTCTTGGTGCAGAGATCCCAGGTGGAAAGATGAAATGCTGCCACCAGCCTGCTCAACCTTAGCTATTAACCGGCACCAACTGGAAGCTGCAAGTCAGTCAGACAGTTTCCTTGCAAGAAGCTGCCCCAGTGCTGTGTGCGGAGAGCGGATAGCCAGAAACTCTGCCAGTGGTGCCATCTGGTCCCCTTCGAAAGCCTGGTTCATTTAGAGCGTCATTAAGGCGGGCTGTCCCATCAGACTGCGTCTGCCGACTGCTTGCCTGCAAGTTGCAAGAAAGAGCATTAGCTCCAGGTCAGAGAAAGCCCAGATTTTCCATAAATATAGTTGCATCCATTTTGCAATGTTGGAAAACACAGCAGTAACGAATCCTCGGTCCATGGGACTGAGGCGGGAGCATCGCTGGCGGCTCCGAGACGGGAGCTCCCGCCAGCAGCCCGGCCTTGGGGTGATTTGCCCCGTAGCTGCTCCGTGGGGTGTTGTGCTCTACCTAGAGCAGATGACCATCGCAGTCCCCATTTTACAGAGGGGGAAGCGCACCGTTGAGGGCTGCCTTGAAGAAACCCAAGCCCTGTGAGCCGTCCTTCCCCCTCCAGAGGAACTTTATCACCTGCGCCACAGCTGGTCCCGTGGCACCCCCAATATGCAAAACGGGATCCCCTGGGGATCTGCCCCGCTCTGGTCCCTGGCGTCACCCGCAGAGGGAGAAACCCAAGGGTCGAGTCAGGAAGAAGGAGCCGCTGTGCGCCCAGCAGCGTGGGGCTGGCGTGAGTCACGGGGGCGCGTGATTCACCCAGCGTCATGCGGGGAACCTGTGAGCAAGGCAGGAACTGAATCAAGGGGTTGGGTTTGGTTTTGTTTTGCTTTTAATTATCTTCTCTCTCATTATCCTTAAAGCCCCCTCAGAGGCGGAGGGGGCTTTGCTTGCCAGAAGGGAGCGGGTTAATCACTCCCGGGAGGAAAAGCACAGGGCGGTGGGAGCTGTGGTGCCCCACTGCCGCCGAGCACCTGCAGGGACTAAAAGGTGATGAATTGCCATAATTTCTGCTCCCTCCTTTACCTGCGTTTCATTAAATTGGTTTAAGCGGGAGACTGACTGATTTCTCTCTGCGCAACGTAAAACACCTGTACGTGGGGGGGATGCTCGGGAAAACCCGCACGCGTGTGCCAGGTTGAAATGCCCTGCATCTGGCAGCCGCGAGGGACCGGCCGGACCCCAGCCCTGAGCCACCTGCAGAGGAGATGGGGCTTGGGCACCTGGTGGTCCCCTGCCCCATCGCGACGTCTCCTCTCTTCCTCTGGTTGAGGAAGCACCAGAGAGGGCGAAGGCAGGATCAGACTGGACACGTTTGGGCTGGTGCAGGGCGCACGCTGCGGGCACGGGGACAAGGGACACGGCCACGCTTGGAGCAGCTGCTCTGGGAGTAAGGAGCTCAGCCCCCGACACTGCGTGCAACTGGGACCAGTGGACGCTCCCATGTTCCTCAATACTCGATGTTACCCAGAAAACTAAACCAACCCCAAAAACTGAGCATTCTCCATGGAGGTCACAGCTGGGAAAGTTCTCAGGTGACTCTGTCACTGAGGCGCTGCTGCAAACAGGAGTCGCAGAGAGCCGCGTGCTCATTAAACCAGCCTTTGTGCTCAGAAATGCATATAAAAGACGTGCACAGGACCTGCCGCTCTGACAGATTTCTTCTCTCATGTTTGCTCAGCTAAACGAAGAGATGCCTGAAGCCATCGAAGGGGCTGGTTCAAAGGCAGCCTGGAGACAGAACGGGAGCACGCAGCACCCAGAAAGCCTCGCGAATCAAGGGAGGGGGATGCGCCTGCCTTCCTCCCTTCCTGCACCCCGCTTGTGCTCTGGCTTTGAAGCCCTGTCATCTGTGACGCTGCTTCGCTTCAGCATTTATACTGAGAAATTTTTGCCTAGAATATAGAATTTTTTAAATTTTTTAATTTTTTTTTAAACCAGTCCGCCCACCCTTCGCCTCGCAGCATGGCTCTGGGATCTCTGAGCAGGAGTGGTTCTGAGCTGCGAATAAAACATAGGGGAGGTGGTCCTGGTGCCAGGACCACATCCCCAGGCCATCATCTATACAAACAAAGGGATTTTTCACAGCACAGGTGCCAAGCAGGCTGTATCTAAGACCAGGATCTTTAGAAATTCAGGCCTCTAGTGAAAAGGAGAGACTTTTGCCCCCAGGAGCACTACAAAAATTAATGGATATTATGACTGTAACTACTCGAATCCAATGCAAAGCCACATGTCACACAGCTCTTTTGCGGTTTTAACGGCTTATTACGCCTGTTTGTATCTATCCCTGCCTGATTTAAGCCCAGCAGGAATAAAACTGGAAAGTGAGCAAAGTGAGGTGGGAGCAGAGACGCTCTTAGTGTGACTGGTCCGAGTGCAGCCCTCCCAGGCACCAGGCAGGAGGGTCCTACTGGGGTTTGGTGGGGCAAAGCCCAGCAGGTACTGGAGGGAGGCCCAAAAGCACAAACCGAGACACAGCCCAGCCCCAGGACCTGTTCCGTTGTGCCCAGTGTCACCTGTACGGTGCATGCAGGGGAGGTCCCATCACGCAGTGGAGGTGCCCCTGCGTCCCTCTGGCCAGTGAAACCCCTCGGGCTCTCTCGGCTGCACCAAGGGGCCAGGCCAGAGCGCAGAGTGAAAAACACCATCAGGATGTGCTTGATGTAAAAATGCATCCCCAGATGCGGGCGTTAACCGTGGGTGCGTTCGTTAAGCTGCACAATGCCTTGGGATATTTGAGGAGCTGATGTAGCTGCCTGTGGCGTGAAAGGCAGAGGTGCGAGTTCTCTCCCCTTCTGCGCCGTCAGCATCTTGAATCTCAAGCTGCTCAACGAGCTGAGCACTGACACCGTCTGCATCCCGCTGGCAAACAAAACGAATTAGAAACAGCGTGGAGAGCGTGCTGCGTGAAAAGGGGATTTGCGGAGCAAAAAGTGACTGTGGGTGCACTGTCTGCGGAGGGGAACTCGTCTCTCAGGCAGGACAAGCCACTCCTCTCCCTCTTGCTACGTAGAACAAAGTCCCTGGCTGAAATATTAAAAGATTGCGTTAATAGACCACCAAACTCATCCGTCTGTCAGGGATGGGTGTGGTAGACCGCACTTTACAGGGAAGCAGTACGGATTTGGGCTGGCACACAGCTTCATCGGCCCATTGCGCTTGCCCTTGCAGCAGTGCTTTATTAATTACTTACAGGCAGGTGTAGTCTCTGGGCTGGTTTAATATTTTATCGCGTTGTCATCGGTCAGACGCAGGACAAGATCCCAGAGAAATCCAAGTGCGGGGCTGAGTCCTGTTAACGCCCCACTGATGTTTGCTAAGGAGTCACAACTGCGCTGCTCATCCCTGCGGTTCAGATGTGATGCGCATGATGTGCAGGAGGAATTATTCACACCAAATAATTCCTCCCGCCCGTATTAGCTTCTGGGAGAGGTGGCACCAAATCCACCGGACCACGTGAGCCAAGAGCTTCTGCTAAGCAGCGACTTAACAGGAGCAGATCCAAGAGCTGCGTGGCAAAAAGGAAGTCAGGCAAAAAAAAGAAAGCGCAGGGTTGTCCAAAAATCACAGCAAAACCAGCTGCTGTGCAGGGCTGAGCGTGTCCAAAACTTTCCTCCTCCTGGAGCAGCTCAAACTGAAGCACTCAGCTGCCCAAAGCTCCCCAGCACCCTTTGTGAGCTCACACTGGTTTTAAAAAAGCACAATTTTACCTTTTAGCTTTCACCAGGGCACAGCCCCATTGCGGCTTCCCCTGGGACCACCGCCCAGGCTGGCTCTAGGTGATCTTTCAAGGTCCCTTCCACCCCAAACCACTCCATGATTGTATAACGTGGGTTGCTGCTGTAAAGCTCACAGAAATGGGAATCTGAAATCCTTTTTCCAGGAGTTTTCCCTGGGAGCCTCTCTGGCCTCGTCTATGGGTCCAACGTCACGGAGCGAGCAGCTCTGGGGGGCTGCGGGCAAAGCCTCTGCGGTCGTTTTCATTTTGAGAGCAGAAGAGCTCAGCTGCTGAGGGATTTCCCTCTGCAGCCGATTTCTGATAAAATTTAAGAGCAGCCCCTCGCAGCAAGGACCGCTGCCCCCAGTCCCACCAGCTCTCCTCACCCACCCAAGCAGCGCTTGCCCTGCGTGGTGGAGGCAGCACAGCAGAATTCACCGGTCAACTGTTTTTGCAAGGTGTCTTAAAACCAGATTTCTCTGGAATTCAGAGGAGATGAATGGACAGGAGGCCAGAGGCGGCCGCTCTCCTGGCAGCTCAAGCGGCACGTTCCGTGCTGCAGGACAAGGGCCTGGACACGGGCCCGTGGCCCCGCTTGGCTGCGGACGGTGTCCGGTTAAACCAGGGCGACCCAGGGACCCGAACTGTGCGTTTCCAAACTACCAAGAGCACGTTGATTTTTGTTTCTACTTCAATAAATGAGTGGGAAATTTCCACTACTTAGAGCAGGAGATGCTCTGAATATTTATGTTATTGTTCACCAATTGAAAAAAGAAAAAAAAAAAGTGCTATAAACGAACATATTTGGTGACCCAATTTGAGTGGCTCATTACAATTAGATCAAGCTAATTGCCAGTCTTGTATTTCATTTGGCAACTTGTTAAGCTAATTGAACAAAATAAAACTAATGAACAATTATAATGAAGTTTATAATTAGACCATTGGAAAAACTCCGCGTGAGAATATTTAAGGCGTAATGAATGCTCAGGAGGTTTGGGAGGGGGGAACAGGAGGTGTCAGTAAATTACACCACTCTCTCCTACCAAAACGCTTCTTCCCAGGATCTGAAGTTCTTTGGCATGTTATCTGTTCCCAAATTATGTCAACCTGGTGTGTTCTTAACGATTCATTATATTAATGCCCTTAGCACACATAAATGGCATTCACAGTGATGCTAACGCCAGGCACAGCCCTGCTAGCGAGGCAGCGCAGGGTTGGATGTTATGTTACAGCTCTTCCCAACTCCATCTTTACAGCATGAATCAAAGTCTCTGTTAAGGACAGGTTTATAACGCTAAAAGTCAGAAAACAAGCGTGTGGTGCGGACACACAGAACCCTGAGCAGCTGATCTATCACTTCAGTCTGCAAACCTGCCTTGCCAGTTCTGGAGCCAGAGATGCAGAAACAGGGAAAAACAGAAAAAGCAATGCTCTCCACGTGATTAGAGCCATTTTTTTTTTTTTAATAGAGTTCTTTTTGTCACATTCAGCTCCCACCCAGATTTGAATAAACCCGTTCCTGCTTCCTTTCACCCCCGGCTGCTAAAGCACAGAAAATTAAATACCATGGTAAGAAACAGAGTGACCTTGCGGAGTTTCAATTTACAGGGTCAAGCAGGTGCCCACCGAAACCCAATAGAATTGTCACATCAGGCTCCACACAGCTTAAAAACTTATTTTCCTCCAGTTTGTGCATCAAAGTAATTCTTTCATATAGAACTCAGCGGGAAGTGAGGTTTTGCATCAGAGAATGAAGGCAGAAACTCTTAAACGAGGGGGAAGCGTGTTCAGCCTTTTCTTAGATGTCTGGAGGTGCAAGTGCCAGGGTTCAGCGGGAGCTCGTGGTGCCAAATGCCGTGAGCGCACAAGGCAGGGATAAAGCACACGGGGTCCGGAGAGACCAAAGGGTGGGAGACAAGGAGAATCATCACTGGAGTGGCACTGATCATACTCACGACCTGTAACCACCATAATCCCAACCTGGAGCCCCAGTGACAGTAACTTTCTTCTTCCCATTTACACAGCTGCTTCACTTTCCCAAAGATTAAGACAATAAACTGATTCAGGAAAAAGTTTTATTGTATGGGGCTTTCAAGTCTCTCTTTCCCCAGTTTTAATTCCAGCTGCATTAGGAAAAAATCTCTCTTCCTGCAGCCATGTCTCAATATTTTTATGCCATCAGAAGCAGCTGTCATCTTTTCCATCTAATTACAGGTTTCACCAGGGGAGGGATAGCATCCTGGTAGCAGTGTGGGTGTGTAGCTGTCTTTGGCACTCTCCACGTTCCATCACCTTACCATCAGCCTTGTTTGGGGTTTGTTTTTCCTGCAGGTGCCTCTTCATCTGTCATCATGGAGCTGCTGGCACAAACACATCATGGCCAGGGCCGTGCTCCCTTCAGCTTGTGCTGCGCAAAGCGGGGCTCAGTCCCACTTCAGCATGGGCAGGAGAGTCTTGGCAAGGTGGATGCAGAGAGCCATGGCCACCTGACCCCCTGCATCCATCTCTGCAGAGATGCAGAGCTTATTGCTGCTGCATCATCACCCGTGAAGTTGCCATCTTTTCCTTATACTGGCACCTGGAAGCCCAGAGCCGTCCGGCACTGCACAGAGACATGGAGACAGCCGGTGCCTCTGGGACAGGGCCTAACCAGACCAGGAAGAGGAAGGATGTACACGCTGTCAGCCCCCGTGCACAGCCACGGCAGGGACTGAGTGACCAGCACAGAGCCAAGATCTCCCTGTGACGCTCCCTCATCCCCAGCAGGACAGCAATGCTTTGCCTTTGAATCCAAACAGCCACAGGGCTGCCACCCACCACACATGTAACCTCCTGACCTTACAGACCTAGATTATTCTCACTACACCAACCCTGGCAATACCTGTATTTTTGTGTCCATTGCATGAAATTAAAGAGAAATCCCTCTGTGCGCTCTCCCTGGTAGGCAAGGCCCCTGGACAAAAGCAAATGGGCCTTTTTCTCCCCCACCCTAACAGCCCCACTAACCCAGTTCACACCAGCGGAGTTCAACAACGCCTTTCACCAACGCGTGCGCTGAGGACAGAGGACAGCAGGCTGGGCTCTCCCGCTGTTTCCTCCTGACTATTTCATCATCTGGTAACAACCACGACAGCCCCAATGTGTTAAAAGCTCACGTTCACGTGCAGGATTTTATATGGGCTTGTGCTGGTTTGGGCATTTCCTTCCTAATTTCCCTCCCCACATCCATGCACACACCCTCTAATAACGACATGGTTCAGGAAACAGGAAGAAACCCTGAAGCGAAGCATGAAATAGGCTCCATGACTCCAGATAGCCAGCTCCATTTAGAGCCTTGCTTGGCATTTGCATAAGAACAAATCCTGTACAAGAACCTCTCTCCGTGCTTTATACTCTTGCATTAATTCATGAAGTGACATGTATCCAGCGTATTTTATTATACATGAGAAGTAGGCAAATTAAAATCCTCAGTGGAATATCACATCCGCACACTCAAGGCCTCCTCCTCAGGCCCTGCCGAGGCTCGGAAGTCCCACCTGTTTAAACTCAGCTCACCTCTTAAAACCAGTTAAACTAGCACAAATTCTCATCGTTTTCTTTACACCATTTATTTCAATTTAGCTTTAACCTCTTCATAGCTAATACAAGCTGAAGAGAAATACCTCTGGTTTAAAGGGAGATAAGTGTGCTGCCAGAGAAGTTAATTATGATCGAGTTCCTGGGGTTTAGCCACCACTTTCTGGACTGCCACAGCCTGTGTCTGTCCCAGTCCCATCATCCAGGTGCCCACAGGACCAGTTGCACCAGGTAACATCCCACCAGTTTAAAACCCACTGCAAAGGAAGGAAACAACTCCTTGTGTTGGCGATCTCCTAAAACACACCTTTTCCTGGGCAAGGAAAGATGCCACAGACCCAGGCAGAGTTCATCAGCAGCATAACAGCATTATAAACAGACCAGGACTGTCCTCCTCTGGCTGCTCTAGAAAGAGCTTGAGAGAAATGCTGCTTTTTAGAGAGGGGAAAAAAGCCCATCATGCTGAGATGAGGCTTCATGAAAATCGGGCTGCTTGAACATGACCCTAGAGCTCTCATCCCTATCGAGGTGAAGAGAAATTTTTCAGTTAAGTGAGAGTAGGTTTTGCACGTATTTTTCAAAGTATCAAAGCCCAACTGACCAGGCTTCTCCTAGGAATGGGCGCTCAGCTGCAGGCTCTCAAACATCCCAGCATCACAGCGTGAGGAGCAGTGCCATGACCTCCTCATGCCATGGCCAGTCATGGTAGAAACAATCCCTTTGTAAAACTAAACAGAACACACAGAGGAATATACCCATCGGTGGGACTGTTATCCTGCAACAACCAACCCTGAACTTCCTTTAAATCGCTACAGAAGAGGGAACAAAACTGAAAAAGGGATTTTTTTTTTTTTTTTTTGAGCAGACTACTCATTAGTGATGTGAATCTCTCCATGTATACTTTAATATGCTACTGTAAACTAATTAACAATCCTGGAGATGATGTTTCTTCCAAGGGACATTATCATTTCAGCTGGAATCTCGGGCTGAATGCTGATAAGCCTCTTGAACTTTGCAAAACCACTTGTCAAAAGTAGTATGATGAGAATTCATTAAGGTCTTCTAATTAAGAAGTACAAGGTCCAATTAAGCTTTCACTAATGTGCTACATAACCCAGTTAAACAATGGCATACCAAGGATTTTCCCACTCCCACCAACGCTGTTCTATCACTTAAGTTCACCTCCGACCGGTGGTTTGGAAGAATTTCTCTGGCCATCAGAAGCACGGGTGAGGAATTGTGTGGACAGCTGCAGCCTGCAACATTAATACTTTGGGACGCCTTATTGTTCTGCCACTGAAATTGTTCTGAGACATCCTTTGACTCACTAATAGCATTTCAGAAACTGCTTTCCTCTCCTTTGCATAACAGATTCATTCCCGCTTTGCACACAGATCATGTAGAGCAAGATGCTCAAACTGATGTTGATTAGCTCATTATTTGAATCTTAAAAGGCCCCTAATTCCCAGCAAGGAAAACATGTGCGCTCTCACCAGCTCCAAGGTTGCCATGCCAGACTGTGGCCATGCTTCTCAGCGATTCATACCCTGGTTTTATTTCTGGAAGAATACAACATATGACATGTAGCTTTCTCTTTCTACAAAAGATGTAGAAGAAAATTAAGTTGCATCTTGTTGCTATCTAAGACCTGATAATTTAAGAGCTAAGAATACCCTCCTCATGAAGGGAGAAAGATGAACCAAGCATTTTTGGATTTACCATCTCAGCCCTGTAGGACACGAGAAATCCAGCCAGAGACAGATACCTCAGTAAGCCAGCAACAAGCTGAAAGGTTTAAGTGGAGAAATTGCTCAATCCAGAGCTCCAAACATCACCTGTAGGAAGACCAAAGCCTTCACGGGTACTAAAACATCTCTGATCAGAGTCCCAAAGGTGGACATGGGCCAAGTGCTCAATAAAGCGACCCACTAGAAGAAAGGGAAGTGCAGAAACAGAAATGAAACATTGATCAAAACACTTCTTCCAAATCAATGTCTGTTCCGTGCTCTGACCCAAGCAGAGCACGTGGGGCTATTTCAAACACAGTTGACAAACACATCTTTCCCTCTCCCGCCTCACCCAAGCTCCTGTACCTCTGAGCAACACAGAGAAATCACAGAATCCAAGGACCTGATCCCATGTGCTGTGCTCCACACCACCAGCCTGCTCCTGCAAAGGTCTGCCTTCGCGGAAGTGCTGACTACCTGCAAAACTTCTCCTCCCTCAGCAGCCTCTGGAGCACCCAAAACTCCTATCTAGGAGGATATTTAACAATTTCATCCTGACATTTAGCCACACCAATGCCCTGGTGTGCACCAGCTGGAGCTGCACTTACCAACAGGAAGACTGTGGCAGCACTTGCATCCAGGGATGTGACGTGGAGAAGACCATTCCCAGATGTCTTCCACAGAAATTCACCTGGACACCATCTCCCTACCAGAGCATTCCCTGTAGACACTGGCTTTCCCAAAACTCAAACTCTACAGTTTGGTCTCAAGAACAAACTGGTGCACTGGTACTGATGCATTTTAAGTATTATTTTAACATCCATTTACCTGTGTGACTGACGGCTCTGCCTTGCAGATGATATGCTTTTAAATAGGTATGCACTAAACTGAAAGACAATAATGGCCCCAGGGAAGTTGCACTCCATCAGGCAATTACCTGTGTTTTTAAAATCACTGAATAAGTAATTCACACAACCGATTTCCATTGCACATAATAAACAATTTTATCAGCTATGCCCTGCTTGGGCTGTTGTGTACCAGCTCATTTTATTTCTTTGAGAACCACTGCTAACTAGGGAAATTAATTGAAATCATAAGGTAGTGGGAGGGGAAGAACCTGCTCTAACAGGAGCTGACAATAGCACATTTCCAAAAGGGGAGTGATAGAACTGCAGCCCTCAGTCAAGGGCAAATGGGCTGATTCCATCACATCACTCAGCAGCCACTCTCAAATTTGTGGAACACCAAGTGCAAAAACCACCTGAAGTACCTCTGAATTTCTTCGCTGTTGGACATTTATGTCAGAGGCTTAAAGCAGTTTCCAGAACTAGCTTGATTTGCATGTCACTGAAATCTGCCTCTGTACCTTTACAGCCAAAACACTGAACCCCAAATTATAAGTAGGCCACAAAAATGAAGGGGGCTACACATTACAAGTAGTTACGCACTGACAGCCTTAAGGCATGAAGACTTTCTGAACTAAAAACACCCGAGGCAGAGCAGCACTCCATCCGCTCAGACGCGCTCTGCAAGGTTACCCAGCTTACACCTGCGGAGCACCGCGGAGCCATGGTGCTCACGGGATCTTCTGTTGCTAGCACTGGTATTAGGTGCTGCACTGCCATGCCAGAGCTCCTCTTTCTCGCCAAGCATCTGGGTGCCACCAGTTTGCAAGGACCCTGTGAAATGATATTTGACTGCTATTACCCAAGCCCTGGAGAGAACATAGCTAGTTCATTACCAGAGATGGGAAGCAGAAAGCAAACCGCTGTCTGCTCTTCCTTTGCAAACTGTGATGACTGCTGCTCCCTGCTTTCATGCCATGGTATTCTGAACAACCCTCGACTGGATGGAGCACAGCCACATTCACTGCTCCATGGCAGTATCCAAAGGAATGTGCCACTTGCATTTATCTCTGCTTACCTGTGGTGCAAGTTGGTTGCTTGGAGGACAGGATTTCAAACAGGAGGAGCTGGACTCAGGAAGTCTGGACAGTGTTCCCAGCTTTGCCTTCTTTTGAATGCAAGTCACTTCACAGCCTGACACAAGTACCCACTTACCTCTCCTCCTCCCTGGATTTCCATGAGCTCTCCATGTCCAGCACTTCCAAAACTCAGATCCTTGAAACTAGGTGAGGCACAGAAAGGTTATTTGGCTGCACAGCACACAATTTGCCCCACCCATCAAGGCTTTATGGCTATAAAGTCATTTTCAGTACACAGAACAATATCTAAACACATCTATTCTTTGTTTCTAGCTATAGTCTGGGAAAAGCTTTGCAACACTTGACATTTGCGGGAGATCAAGTTATATCCGTTAACAAAACTTTCTACTGTGTTTTCAGCAGGATAAAGGATTTTAAAAAGCAGCCTCTAGGCATTGTATATGTTCTTAATGTATCTGTGCTTCTAAACTATCTTTAATTAATGAAATATCCCCAAATTACTTATTAATAAGATCTGTGGGCTTTGTAAACTCTAGACATTTTGCATGAATTAAAGAACAATATAATCAAGCTTTAATGAATACAAAGTCACAGTTAATGTAAAATTTATGTATAGCATGCCAGAGGGGAAAGGAATTTAAAACTACTTTTAATCGTAGGTTATTGGCAGCTAGATAGCTCATTTTTATACTTTTCTAATGGGTGCTTGGTACGTATATCACCACATTTATCATGCCAGCATGGTGTATTGTCTGAGTCAGTACAGTTCAGAAAGTCAAATGGAGACCAGCTCATTTAAAGCCTCATCTGCTAATGAGGCATTTCTGCATCCTGCAGCGAGTGTGGAGCTGGTGTCCACAACGACTGCGTTCTTGTGATTCAGTCATAGACCACCTGAGAAGGGCTGCATTTATAGGCAGTTTCACTCTTACAGGATTATTAGCAGCAATATTTGACATATTCTGCAGCAGCTTTCTGGAGCTAGTGAGCTGAGATCTATCACAGGGTGGAAGAAATATACAATAAACTTCTATTAGCTGCAGCTGAACATCTACATTTTGCCTTAAATAGTGTACACACCTTTCGAGAGCAGATGCATCCCTTTTAGCAATATGAACATATCACAACCTGCAACTTCTTACTGTACTGACACAAGGCATATTTGCAGCACAATTTGTTCTACTCCTGCTCACCTGTGACCTTCACAATGAGCCAGCCATGCATACACAACTAGCAGCGATGCTTTACTTGTACTGGGCTCTGCATAAGAAAACAGGATAAAACTTTCAGAGAACAATAATTTTGTAACAGGGTGGACTTGGATTAAAACCATTAAGGTCAGTAATAAATTAAGCTAAAAATGATTCCATGACACCCAAAGGGAAAATAAAAATAAGACAGTAACTGAGTGAAAGCTGAGACAGATGTAATATATTATATATATATATAAAGAATCAATTTATTTTAATTAAGTCTTTATCAATGCTGAACGCATTCAACACAATCGTAAAGACATCCATGATTTCAATGCATTAAATACTTAACCCACAAAATTCAAATAGTGCAGGAGATACTGAATGCTAGAGGTTGGGTACAACTACTGCAACTGTATTTTGTGAAAAACAATGTTTTAGTGCTTCCATTTTACTGTTTAGTATGCTCATTACAGTATTTTTCCCTTTATAAACTGGAAGGATATAGAAATAGAAAGCATTTTAGTCTTTCACTTTCAACGTGACATTTAGTAAAAAAAAAATTTACAAAACCCATCAGCTTTAACAAACACACACACTGGAATTCTCCAGCTAACAGAACACGGGATTGTTGCCTTACAGCCAATAAAGAACTTCAAAACAAAGCAGCAAAATGCTGTGTTCAACTGCAATGATGTTAACCCAGAGTAATCACAGTAAATTCTGTGGAAATAACCTGGAGTTACAGCAGGAACAAGGAGGAGGTGATTGCTCCCTCACCTTCTGAACCCCCAGAAGTCTATCAACTCTAAGCTTACCACAACAGGAAGGTTCCATCAAACTGCAGCAGCAATTGCCTTCAAGGGTACCATGAGATATTTCAAGACTGAAATTTGAAGTCAAATGGGTTTAGTGCATTATGATCTGCCTTTATAAAAACATTTAAGTGCGCACCACATACAGAACAGTCATGTTTCATGGTCAAGTAGTTAAAATCACTGTATATTCCTTACAGGTGACAAACATATGGACTGAAAAAAATGTTGCTAAAAATCCAGTTTAAAAAAAGCAAACATTTTATTAAAGAAATATCCTATTTGCAACTGTGACTTATGCTATTGGTGCTCCCATTTGATGGGCTGCTGATGTAAATCTAACCAGGAAAGAAGCACTCATATATATAAAAATCAAGACAGGCAGGTTCCTCCTTCCAGGCTGGAAAAAACTCCAAGATACATGGCATATTTAATCAATAAAAGGGAGCTAAGTGTTACCCAAGTCTTTCATAATGCACTTAATGAAATATTTTCTTTTAAAATAACCACTGGTATTAAATAGAGCTTTTTCTTTACAATATAGTATTGGTATATACAAAACAAACACAGAACAAAGATGCAAAAAACCACACAAGTGACTTCAGAAGTTCTGAAGCTCAGGAATATTTTTGTACAGGTCCAAAGTCTCTGGGTTTGAGAAAGCTCCCCGCTGCTCAACTTCTTTCCCTGCAATGATTTGCTTCACAGCTACTTCCACTTTCTTCCCATTTATTGTGTACTGAAAAACAAAACCACCAATGATAAAATTACACTCTTCATGTAGTAGAAATATTAACAAAGCCCCCTACCAATCCCAGAACTCAAAATTTAGCACGTCTTCCCTTCTCTGTTACACTTGAGGCATCAGAATCTTCTGAAAATCGCTTGAAGGATTTTAAACCTTTCACAAAGTTTATTAAAAGCAGCAGAAAATAGAAAAAGGTTTCCCTTCCAAGCAAAACCTTCAAAGAAAGATGGGAGACAGCTTTGATCACTTTAGCGCTGGCATGTTTACCTGCAAGGTAATAAAAATTCACTCAATTGTAAACCCAAAGTGTGGACTAATTAACGATCTAAGAAGGCTTTCCTGAGGGGCAGCCCACCACAACCACCTCCCTGCCATCAACTTCATGCTGTACATTCAGGTGATTTACATGGTTTACAACTTCAATGCTTCATGTAAAAGCTAAGTTGCAGCCCAGAAAATCTAGACTTCACCATTTAAGAGATGCAGGGGACTTTACACTCATGGAAAGAGGACATTTAGAGCCAAGTACTATTTGCCAACAGTGCCCTGAAACAGAAGTAACTCAGCAGATCAGAACCAGATTGCTGTGCGCACTACAGATACGGGCAGTCCTGAACCCCAGACCACTTTCACACAGAAGCCTACACCAGCAGTAAATGGTTATCAATATCAAACGAGTGGTCTGAAGTCTCAAGTCCTGTCTCTAGACACACTCAGGTCTATCTGCAAATGGACTGGAGACAACCACACTCTGCACCCCCATTGTGTTGCTCAGAGCTGTTGAGGAGCCTAGCATCAGACCAGACTATAAAATAAAACCTTCGTGTCTATGGGGCTGAGGGGAGAGAAATTTGTATAGCTAAAGGTTTTTTTAATTACTGCTCCAGTTACGACAGTGATAGACCTACATTTAAGTGGCTAAACAGATGTAAAAGTGAAATAGTTTACAAAATTATTTTCTAAATTTGCTCAGTGCTCTCAGCTTTCATAAGAATGTCATTTGAAACAGGAAAACAAAAACAAAATAACCCTTTGGGTAGAAAAGCTAAACTACCTTCTTAATATTTTCCTTTAAAAGGCTTAAGTATATATTACTGAGAAAATGCAACACATTTAAAAACTGAGAATGGGCATTTTTAGGTATTGTTAAAAAACAAAAACATGCTTAGCTGAAAAGGAGATGAAATGATGTTGCTAGGCAACATAGACAAACTATTTATAAAGCTTGAATACACTTTTGAGATGCTAAAATTTCCATGCATGTGGGTTTGAAGAGCAATGACAACAGCTCCTTAATTACTATTCAAGGTGACAAAGGAAAAAAAAGTAGGCGGCATTTTTCATGACATACCGGAATGCCTTTCGTTTCTAGAATGAGGCTCGGAACATGCCTGGCAGAAAGCGCTACACGTATTCCATCTCGAATTCTCTTCACCAGATCCTCGCTGAACGCATGGTTTAATGCCATCTTCAGGAAGAGTATCACCCTCTCCTCCCCATCTTTGTTGTACTGAGGAACGCAGAGGCTATCAGAAACCTCCTCAAAGGCTTCAACTGAAAACAAAGGAAGAGTCCTTATTAGCATCTGTATTTGTATATTATTCTGGATGCACATTTTTGTGGTTGCACCAAAAGAACTATCACCTCCCTCAGAGCTGCAAAGGCAAAACAGACATCCTGGCTAGGTTATTCTACTATAACCTTCTCTGTGTGCTCTGAAATTTTAACTCCTGCTCAAGTGAAAATACAAGTTTAAGGATCATTATATTTAGGCCTATAAAAAAAAATAATTTGCAATAACTTTGAGGGACAAATAACAAGCTTTTACACAGGCCATTTTCTTTGGCTTTCCTCACAATTCCCATTGCTGCATAGACAGAAAACTAACACATGTGATCACACAGGAACAACAAGAGGAAAAAGTCCTTAAAGTCTCAGATCTGCACCTTTGCAGGCACACAGTTTTACCACCTTTTACATGATAGACCTTCTTTGAAATACAAAGCTCAAGAACTTCATCTAATTATTAGGAAATATACAATAAAACCAGTGTCAAGAGCTTGTCTTGAGGGGAAAAAAAGAGAAGCCACAGAACTTAGGTATTCTCTATAAATCTGCATGATGCAATGAGCCTGTAAGGCCTTATTATATGAAAGCAACATTTTATGGAGAACACATCATCACTACCCATCTCCAATCGTACAGATACTTCAGGAAAGCAGCCAGTTTCAAGTCTACAAAACAGAATTTTACTGTTAATGCTCTGTACGCTCTTTTGTTTGAAAAACAGCAAGCCTTTTATTACTTAATCCTTCCAAACACCTCTATAAGGCTTACACTTCACATTTAAGGCAATGATGTCATAGCTGAAAGAGGTGGAAAGTTAATTTCATACCTATGTTGTAGATCTCAGAACTTCCAAATCTTACTCCATTTGGATTTAATGTACCATCACTGAAAACCACACACAAACAAAACAAAGCATTAAAATGTGATTAGAGTTTGATGAAAAGAGAAAAATTGATGCAATTAATGAAGTCTCTCTACATTTCATGCAGTGAATACACAGCCATGTTCAAAACAGAATTTTGAAAGAATTTGATTCAAAAAGGCACTCTGCTCATGAGAATGAAGTTGTACGGAGAACTTAAACATTATTCATTCACCTTTCCTAGTTCCTCCCCTTTCCAATAGCCTCCACATACACACACACCATCAATGACAACACAAACCAAGGATCTTTGCAGTGCTTCATCATATTGCAATTGCGTATCATGACCTTCCAGTCTCTTACAACTGGAACTTGTGTTTCACACCTAGCAGCCTCACACCGTGTGTCTGCTGAGCAGATCTGTTTGTGCCAATGCCAGACACAGCTTCAAGGCATTCACTCAACTTTGTTTCAAACAGCAGCTTTAAACGCAAGTAGATAATTTAGCCACAATTGTGATCTTCAACTTCTATAATCACTACAAGCACAGCTTAATACCTGACCTTCAAAAGTTAAGCTTTGCTGTAAAGCAAGTCAATGGTAAAGCCAAGACCAGAAGACAAGTTTCCTGATTCGCCACCTTGAATGTGCTGCACTCAATTCAAACTCTTCTAGATGATCATTATAAACCATGGAACACAAAACCAAGTCCAATAGTGTCTCGTGTTCACATATACAAAAGTGGGGTAGAACTTTGCAAAAAGGCTCTCTTCCCTCTAATCCAGCTGCTCTGATTAATTTAAGGGTTGAAATCTACAATACTGGATTTAACAAAACAAATATAAAACTAACAAGCATGATAATCACACACATTATGCTCAAAGGTAAAGTCTGCAAATTTTAACACTTGTTTACTCAGAACACTTCCACCCAAATACTATACCTGCGACCCAACATGACAATTCCTCCTGTTTTGGGATTAATTTTGCAGTAGTCACCGTGGGCCCAAACACCTATTAGAGAATGATAAAGGTTAAGCAGCTGATTTCTTATTCATCCAGTGTAACCCAACTCATGTAACTTAGTAAAATACACACAAAAATATAATTTAGATACAGAATCATAGAATCACTGAACAGTTAGAGTTGGAAGGGACCTTCAAAGCCCATCCAACCCCAATGCAACGAACAGGGACATCTCCAACCAGATCAGGTTGCTCAGAGCCCTGTCCAACCTGGCCTTGAATGTTTCCAGGGATGGAGCATCCACCACCTCTCTGGGCAACCTGCTCCAGTGCTCTACAACCCTCATTGCTAGATTAGATATTAGGAAAAAATTTTTTACAAACAATCCACCTTGCATTTACTACAAAGAGCTGGCACACACAAAAGTAGCTCACATACTAGGATCAAACCCTAAGTTATCTTCTGATTGCTTGTTTGATGACTATACAGCATCCTTTAAAAAAAGAGATGAAAACCCACTCTAAACACCACATTTTGAGGAAACTGGAAGAATGTTCCACAAAGGTTCCCACCACTCTTTCTTGATCCACTACTTTCATGATGTACAGTTCTGTGCAAGCAGCTTTATGGGCTTGCACAATATGTCTAAATACTTCCCCAGGGAGCTTATGTGCTTAATGTTCTTCAATTGTGTTAAGGTAAAATCAGATTTGACTTCTCAGAGCTGGAATAACTTTCATATTGTTTTTCAGATTGATACCACTACAGCAGCCTGCCACAAACAGAAATACAAGCCAATTCTACTCAAATTTTTCTAAAGAAAAAACAAACCTTAATTATTTGCACTTTCATGTGCACATAAGACCATTTTTTTAAACCTGTCACAAGCTTAAACCCATCTACAGGGAAAAACAGAAAAGGAATTTCAGACAGAATCTCTGGACCACACTGATTTCAGTCTGATTTTTTTTGCCATTTATTGTTTTCAGGCTTACATTCAGACTTCAACTTCTATATTCCCTCAATTTTCCTATATGATTATCTCCTGCTTCACACGTCCTGAGTTCTCTTGTGAATCCACTCTGTATTGCTGCTATTTATAAAAAAAAGCTTCCATCTCAAGAAAGCAGCAGCTTGAGGTCTTGCTCCTATAAAAGCCCCTGCCCAGTGGGCAGCAGGGAGTTCAGCATCACTGTGCCACATAAGCAAAAGCTCCAGATGAGCAGAGTCCTCCACAATTATTAGGAAGAATTTACTCTATTCTTACCACCACTGGAAGACTGTGTGAATACAGAATATGCACGTCTGAGACATATATACTTTAACTTCATGCTAATGAGGGAGCAGGTCAGCACTTATCCCTTCGGATTCTCTCTGGCTAGGTAGAAGCAGTCTGGCAGAGGTGCAGTAGCACTCATTAATGGAGGATCACTCCCTGACCTGTTCAGCACTTTCATTTCACACTCACGCCAAGCAGTCTCTGTCTGCACTACAGATTATCAGGCTGTTACAGTCATATCTGCCTAACAAGAGCAGGAGCAAAATGGATTGGAGCTTTCCAGACATTCTTATTTGGATTCATATTCAAAACAACACACTAGAAAACAGAGTGAGATATTATGAAACATACTGTGGAGTTCTCACCCTGGAAATCTAGATTCAAAGCTGCACCTGTCTATCACCAGGCAAGAATAAACCTGTACCTTCCTAAGAGCAGCAATACAATACACATCCTTGGCCAGTTTGAGCCATATCCAAAGCCTTTCATTACAAACCTGGGAATTTTGAAAAATAAGCCTTCCTGTATTTGTTTCCATTCTCATCGTTCCAGAAGTGTGTAGGCTGACAGGGAATAGGCTTGGTGCAAACCAGCTCTCCACTTTCACCCCAGACTGGTTTTCCTGTTTACAAAGAAAAAGGCATTTTCTGCATTTCCGTTCTGTAAACAAAGTACCAAAGCAAAGAGCATCTAGAGTTATTACTTACATGCCAGATGCTGATGTAGATATGAGATGAGCCATGACTAGTGGTCTTAACAGCTTTTGTTCAATTCTTAAACTCATCCCTATTTTAACCCCATTAACTTCAGGAGAGTTACACCCCAGGGTGAAGCCAGCCCAGTATTCACAGTAACACAGCTAATTAGCACGCACACCAGAGACTAGAATTTGACCTGATGTGCTTTATCAGAATAATTGAAAAGGAAAGCCCTTTTTACACACCAGTCATCCTCACTAGAGTCCTGCACAATCCAGATCAAATGGCTCCAGATACAGGTTTTGCAGAACATGTTTCCAAAGTGAAATCACCCATTTACAGCTGTTTACCCATCCCGTGACTGAAACTTCAAGTCATAACTACCATACTTCATAAGCATACATAATATTTTGCATAATAGTTACCTTCATCGTTCCATGCTTCTACAGCCATTCCAAGATTTCTGGCCTGAATTTCTCCTTTGTAGACTGGAATTGTAACATTCTGACCCATGAAACATGAAACTATATCTGTCCCACCTACAATAAAAGAAGGCTATTAGAATATACAGTACTTTTTGGAAAAAGCAAAATGTTCTAGAGAACAGCAAGCTGCCACCTTTGCCAACTGCTTCTGATCAAGCAGCACAGAATATACAGTCAGTATTATCTAGGATATTATGTGACTTAATAAAAAAGGTTTCTTTTTTACTTTATATGCCTTTTTATGTGTATGCCCCTCATGCAGAAATATTCCTTAAGGCATAAATTTTCCTTTTTCTCTAATCTCTTAAGAAAGTTTCCATTTATATAAAAATGAGAAAGTGAAGGGGCCTAGTTTACAGACTTAGATATTTAAGATCATCTCTAAATGTTTTCTTGTTTGTTTTAAACTAACCAGTCAAGCTGTTCCACTCAATATTTACCTAGCTTTTATACCTTGTTCTCATTAGCGCAGAGGCTAGGGGGAACCATGCCTATAGGCTGAACAGTTATCTTAATAAAAATAGATACTTTCAAAATGCTTACTTGACTGGAATATTTATACTCTTTACATGAACTCAAGGAAGCAGAATTATAAGATATAAATCAATCCTGTTGGCTTTACTCATAAAAATGGTCTTCTGCATTTGAGACTCTTAATATCTATAGGAGCAAGTTCAAGATTCAGCACTACTCTTAAGACCAGAGTCAGAGGTGACCGTAGTAGCAGACTAGTCAGACTTTAAAAAAAAAAAAATCAAACTAAACAGAGTTTAAAAGTCCTCTGAAAAAAGTCAGTCCTTTTTACAAAGCAGAATGAGTTCTGTGGTGGACCTTATGTGAATAGAAGTTGCCTCAGCTAGCACTCCTCACAACAAACTGCACAGCATGTGGGCTTGATATTTCTCTAATTATGTAATTTACAAAAAAAAAAATCTGTCTGCAGTGCCAAATACTTGGCACAAAAGAATTGAAATGGGAACATGGAAAAACCTCTCCGAGAGGTATTTTCTGCTAAAGTCAGCTATTTGCAGAACAGTATGTTCTGTAGGTTAATAGACTTTTCTTGATCTCACCCTGCTACCCCCTCTGGACAGCCAGTCAAAATAAAAGATCCTGCTTAAAAAAAGCTAAAACCCAAAACATCCACCATGTCAGAAACATTTCACCTAAAAGCTTTTGAGTGTATGAGCTTCATTATGGCACACTGAATTACGCAGAAAATCTCTGCACTAAAAACACAATTAATTCCAGTTTAACTACAACTAAGCCTGAACAATCCAAGGCTTAAGCTTCCCAAATATACGGCAGCAAGCAAGAAGGAAATGCGCAGGCAGTTAACAGAATTAGTAAGATGCATGCAGCCTAAAAACATCACCTGAGATGGATCCCAGGAGGACACTGCTTTTTATGTGTTTGTAGACATACTCGTAGCTTTGAGATTTGAGCGGTGACCCTGTAGACAGTATGGTGTGGAGTGTCTGGAGATTGTGTGTTTCACCTTAAAAAGTAGAAAAATCAACACAATAGGTTAAGTTTAAGAGTTTAACTATTTGCCACTACAATCCAGAATAATTACATAAAGGACTGTGACAAGATACAGGGCCAGAACCTGGAGAGGAAAGGAAGGATAGAAGGGATTCAACAGCTTTTTGAAGCTTACATGGTTTTAAATTTTTCTCTTCTAGCACAGCCAGCCACTTTGCACCCGTTCCAAGGATGGTGATCCTAGAAGGAAAAAAGTTTTAATGTTTTGTATATTTAAATATGCTAAGATTCTAAAGACCTGCAATTCCCACTGCAGTAAGCAGAGGCTGTTAGACACTCTGTACATTGATTAGTCAAGCAATGCACTCTCTTAAAGCTTTCTAAGTGCAAAGCACATCCTTCTGAGCAAACAAAATTAGTGAGATCACATGTCATTTCTGCTGCTTTGAAACTTTTAATTCTATCTTTAAATATTAAGCAAAGCTTTCCCACCTCATGGAAAACATTCACTTTCATTTACAGGAATTCATAACTGCAGAACACTCCAATAAACATCACAAAATGCTAGAACACTGACTTCATTAACGGACCATAATTGCCACTAAGCTGTTTAACATAAAACTGCTGCCTTGTTACACTCTTACATATAAATTTTTGTCATTTCAGGGCCCAGTTTAACAAAGAATACTTCACCCTGAAGATAGTAGCCAATTATTTTCTTAGATACCTGTTCAGTTTCTATTGATGAAAGTGAGTTGCAGGTGCCTAACTAGACATGAAATTTACCCTATCTAACAGAACAATTGAATTCCACCCTTGCAAAAAGTGTATTTAGAGCTCTCCAATACAACATACTTAAGACTTGAAACAGTCTACTCTATCCATGGAAGTGCTAGTTTAATGTTTCCGCTGACTTTCAGGAAATCCTTTTCCCTGCCTTCTGCTAATTCATTTCATATTACAGCAATAAACTCACTCAAGAAAATTCAGGGACAAATAAGGGATACAGTCTGAGTATGCACCACAGGCAATACATACGTCAGTAGAACTTAAAATCCTGCTATCTCTGCTTTTACTCCAAGGGCAAGATGGAAGGTAGAACAGCTCTTGAGATAACACCATTTCAGACGTGGAGAGAGGATTATTTCAACACTATCAAAAGGGGATGTCTCCCTTCCCCATTTAGGTGAATGACAGTTACTGAGAGGCTGCCACCTCTTGGGTAGGGACAGGCTATTTGCACAAACACGTCGGTGCATAAAGCAATTGATAAGATACATGGGAACAGCACGGTGAGAGCTCACAGGAGTACACTGCTCCTCCAGGTATCATGTACCGCAGCCACGTGAACTGTTTTTACTCTTGTGTAATATCTTACTTCCCTTCCATGCTTCAAATTATTGCTTATTTTACAGTTAGAATATGTAGTCCTTCTCGGTTTATCTTTAAGCCCTTTGACATTTCCTCTACATCACACATAGAGCCTAGTCTCCTGTAATTTCCATCCAAATGCTACGTAACTGGTGGATGGTGGCTAAATACAGGTCACTCAAACAGATCTTTTATTGATGTCCACTTTCTTGTCATGCCATATGAGATATCTTGATGACACTATAAGAATACGGTATCTGAAGGAAAGTATGATACATCTTCAGAAGTAAGGGAGTCTTAACATGTTGAAACCTTTTTTTTTTTTAAGATATGTACATATGACTGACTTGGGAACAGACTGCATTATGAAGTACCACACAGATGGCCACCGCTTTTAGCACCAGATTATAAAAGTGAGACATGCAGACACATTTCAGTTATCTTCACTTACTTTGGCATGTAGAAATAATGCTTAAAAAAAATGGTGTTATTTCTCGATTCTAAATTTTTGCCTGTTGTTCTACTGGAGGTTTTTTTTGGGAGGTGGGGGGTGTCTTAAGTTTGTGGTTTTGTTTTGTGCTGGTTTTTTACTGCGAGCATTCTGACTAGGCATTAACCTTCAATTATAATAGCCAGGAACAAAATGTCAGTCTTTAAATATTACATGTCACAAGAGAGTGACGTTTAAATTATTAATTATCAAGAGCCAGAAAGTGAATCTTTCAGCATCCACTTTCCACCACAAATGAATTGATTTTAATTATCAATTAAAAATGACACTCAGTATTTTGCCAGTAACATAATTCAGATCTATTCTTTACATCCAGTTGGCAAAATAGGGACATTTATAAAAAAAAAAGATAAAATCAAAGTTTAACCAGTGTGCAAAGCTAAATACCACCACAAGATTTACAGCTGTTTATCCAATACCTGCCATTTCTCTAGGCTTCAAGAGAGGTCATTGTGAGCACTTTTAGGGACAAAGAACAGTGTAAAACAACGAACAGCCTGACAGGGAGAATTAGGCTTTATAGATTAAAAAGCAAAATACGAAAATATAAGCAACTCTGCTGAGCCTTTCCAGTCAATTTATGTCTTTAAGTCAAAGGGCTATATTGAGTCTTATGTTGAGCTGTTTGAAATAAAGGATTCTTATTTTGTAAGTTCTGAATGTGCTGAGAAATTACTCTTCAGATTTCTCCCAATTACTGCATTTTGAAAAGGCTGCTCTCAAAAACTGACTATTGAACCAAAGTTCTTTGTTTGCCTGGAATCCAAATACTTGACTCAAGTTTGAAACAATCAGCTCTTTGTCTCTTCTGCTCTCTCTCAAAGACTTTTGATACAAAATTTTAAAAAGTAGTCCCACTCAAGGCTGAGTCAAAAGATAAACTATGTTACACTACATACTGGTTTCTGACGAAGGGAATGACATCTTTACTGAGGTTGCTTGTATGTGGTCATTGTAACAGAAGCAAAGACCATTATCCTTCCATTTAAGGTTGTTTACATACCCTAGTCTGTCAGTCAAGTCCCAGAGCACATTTGGTGATGGAATTAGAGGAGATCCATCATACAGCACCACTGAAGCTCCTGTAGCAAGTGCAGTCACTAACCAATTCCACATCATCCAGCCAGTCTGGAAAAAAAGAAGATACCTACATTAGTTTCTATCTTTGTCAGCTAGCTGTTAGTTTTCCTGGCAGCTCTATCACAGGATCAGGAGCATTGCGTAGAGGAGCTACAGGCAACTAGAAAATGATAGACAGGTGTAGCTTTTGGCAGAATCACCTGGATCAAAGCATGCTCCCTGTCCTTATGCAAAAGGTCCCATCTTCCCCTCCACTTTCCTTGCCCAAAGTTTTCCTACTTTAAGAAACTGTTAAACCAACACCTGAGTTTATGCCCACTTGTGATGATAACATCTAATCATATTACTTACGAATCAGAAAATAAGGCTGGAGCACTGTTTATCCTCTCACCTGTCCCAAGACAGGATCAGCTACATGTTCCTAATCGATGTTTATCTAACTTATCCTTATAAATACCTCATGAGATGGAGATTCCATAGCTCTCTGAACACATATCTTCAAAGCATGAGTCAAGAAATAGGGGGACAAGCTAATTTGATTCCTCCACAGAGATATTATCACATAACTGAACTCCTACATAGATCATAGAATCATAGAATGGTCAGGGTTGGAAGGGACCTTCAAAGGTCATCTAGTCCAACCCCCCTGCAAGGAGCAGGGACATCCCCATCTAGATCAGGTTGCTCAGAGCCCCATCCAACCTGGCCTTGAATGTTTCCAGGGATGGGGCATCCACCACCTCTCTGGGCAACCTGTTCCAGTGATCTACAACTCTCATTGTGAAAATTTTTTTCCTAATATCCAATCTAAAT
>JAAGAY010133212.1:0-15155 GCA_011801015.1 Ardeotis arabs
GGAGTGGTTCACAAGAACAGCAGTACTGGGACGGGGGGAGGGAAGAAAGCTGAGTTTTAGTAGCCAAATAATTGCTTGTGGAGGGAGTCTCCAGCTCCGTGTCGCAGTGCGAGAGATGTTTCCATGGAAATAGAGGTTTGGGAAGGCTCCTTACTACCAGGAGCAAGCGGTGCAGCTGCTGAGACCTGCTCCTCAGGATGCTTCTGAGAAGCCAGCGGGCAGGGACGCAGAGCAGGGCGCTGGGCGCAGCGGGCTCTCTAGGACAGATCAGCAGCTGGTCACAGGGCACAGCATCCCCCAGCCTCGGAGCGGAGACTCACCTGGAACCCTGGACCGCAGGAAGTACAGAAACTTCCCGTTTTTGGAGTGCATGATTGCTCTCTTTATGAACTCCACCACAGACTGGCAGCGGTCTTCAAACTTGGGATGGCACCACAGGCTGAAGGTCCCTGCCAAGAGAACAGAAAAGGTTTCAGTTACAGGAGCGCGGGTGGCAAGAGGAGACTTTCAGTCACGAGCCTGATGCTCTCAAAGCCCAGGCCAACGCCCCAGGCTGACCACTTCTTGCAGAGCTGGGGTGAGGCAGGGCACTGAGAGGAAACACCAGTGGCACCAGCTTGCAAGGACGCTGTCCCTCCAAGAGCTGAGGAAAGATGTGACAACACAATCAGCGTAACCCAAGCGTGGCCACACGTCACGCTCGCCTGAACTTGTAAACAGTCTGCAACAACTGCTGGGTCTAAAAGTTAAACTACCAAAACAAGCTTTAGCAGAGCATTAGCAGATGCCCCTTCCCTGCAGCATCCCATCATCAGCGCACCAGAGCGGCTGGGCCCACACAGAGGTACGGAAAACGAGCGACCCAGGCGCTGAAGCCCTCTTCTGCCAGCCCTACATCTGCCAAGGATCACTTATTCCAAAGCAGGCACGGCAGCAGCTGTTTCAAACACCCCAATTCAAATTCCTGCCGAGCTAGAACCAGGGGCAGGACACACCGATGCAGCCCTCCCTGCGCCGCTACCCGACACGATGCATGCACTGAGCTCCCGTGGCAAACAACGAAACCGGAGACGGGCAGCGCAAAGGAAGCCGGCCCTGACCTGCTTACAGATCTCTGAACAGGTTGAGTTTAAGCACCAAGTCAGACCAGTCTCAAGGTCGTTGTGCTGCAACCAGACACCCCGCTCCTTGCCCCAAAACGCAGCCTACACCCCCCTCTGCCCGCCCTGCATCTCCCTTCCTATCAACAGATTTGTCAGTGCTGCAGCAAGAGCCAACGCAGAGCACAGCTCCACCAGGAAAATGGGAAAAGAAAGGCTCAGTTTAGGACGGAGCCCATCGGGAGCCAGTCCTGCGGGAAGGGGGCAGATCCCAGTGGGAAGCATGCGACACCACCACACAAGCGCTGTAACCCCGAGCCAGAAAGGCAGTGGAGAGGCTTTGGAAGTGTCCTGCATCCTTGTAAAGAACCTGTGCTAAGGAGAAGGGGCAGCCAAACCGGAGGTACCCAATACATCCTTCAGCCCAAGAGGAGGAGGAGCAGCTCCCCCAGCAGCATCGCAGGCTCCGCAGCACCAACCTGTTACAGAAAAACCAGAGGAACGTCCAGCACTCACGGCTTTCCGCAGGGGGGACGGCAACCAGCAACACAGGGGCTGTGCACAGCCCACAGAAATGGAAAAGACACCTCCTCTCCCTCCAGCTAGGGCTGGCAGGCTTTTCTGGGAAAAGGTACCTCTGACCAGTTTGGGAGCAACGATTTGGGTTAGCACCTGCTAGATACTCCAGATCAGCAAGCACAAAAGCGAGTGATAATTCTCACAATCTCAGATCTGAACGAGCCCTTACAAGTGGCCAGGAGACGGAAAGGACAAAGCACAAACACCAGCCTCCCCTCCCCAGCTCGCCTAAAAAAAGCAAAGGAATTCTGGTTTCTTCCTCTCATCTGCCCGAAACCTGAAGGTCAAGCTTTTATCTCTCTACCGTTCCCTCAGCCTCACTATTTGTCATCTCCGTCGGTTTATCAAAGTGCTGGGCTCTGCAGTTTTCCAGGCTGCCGCAGCGCACCCAGCACGAAGCAGCCAGGTCTGGGGGGAGCATGGGGCTGCCCAAAGCTCTGCACCCAAAAACAAAGCCCCTGGTGCGGCGCTGCAGCCGGGAGCGCTGCTCCAGGGAAGGCGGCAGCACCAACTCCATCCGTGCAGCACGGACAGCCTGGGGAAAGGGAGGGACAGCTGGCCGAGGCAGCTCCGCCAGCTGATGTATCCCAGCCCCGGAATCAGAACCCAGAGCAGCAGCACTTTCGCTGCAAAGCTCAGTTATGGGAAAGTATGCACCGTACAGGCAGCCTCACAGCTTCTCGTCATTTCTACAAGGTCTAAGTGACAAAAATCCTCCCTTCTTACGCCAGGGACAGGGGAACTGCCTCCAGATGGGGCAGAACGAATGCGGGGGCACCTTTCCATCAGAGGGGCCTCAGCACCGCCAGGTTTCTCAGCCCTGCATCTGCAGTGTGAGCAGGGGTGCAAGGCGACGACAGCAGCACCCCTGGGGCAAGGGCAAAAAGAGGAGCTTTGCTCTGAAAGGCTGCGAACCAGCATTTCCTGCAGCAGGTTGGCTGGGGAGCCTCTGACCCCATCATTTCAGGCACGTTTAATGATAAGGCTCTACAGGCAGCTGTCATTAACGCCTGCCCACTGGTCACAGGGCAGCTTCCCCTCCCCGTGCACTGAGCCTCCTGGGCTGCCTGTACCAGGGTTGAAACAGAAAACCACAGGTGAGGATGAGCAGACAAAGCACGTGGGTGAGGTGAGAAACCGCCTGCGCAGCAGGAAGAAAGGGCACGAGCAGTGTGTCAAGAGTTCTCAGAATGAAAACCCACCGCCGCGGAGCTAAAGCCTCAGCCCGGGCCCGAGAGCAGCGGGTACCACAGGCATCCCGCGGGGGGAACACAGCAAGGGGACAAGCCACGACATCGAGAGATCACTTCTCATCTCCCAGGGAAGCAAGCTTCATTTTGGGGAGCACTGACAGCTACGAATGACGGCTCACGCTGTCCGTCACATCTCAGCGACGTGCGATCCCAAACACCTTGCCATGGCAGTGTTGGAGTCCTGAGGACAGGCATGGGCAACTCCTGCATTCCCCAGTTTTTCAGAGTGATAAGGAGAGTTGCTGCTTGAGGCACAAGAAGCAAAGGTTCTAAGGCTTCTTGTAGAACCTCAACGTTAGGGCAAGGACACATTGCTGCTGCTTCCCCTCTCCTGCCAGCCCCCTGCCCAGAGCACTGCTTTGGCACCCTGCGACCAGACTGGGCCCCAGCCACAGCCCTCCGCTGTCACCAGCGTCCCCGGACCCGCCCGCAGCTCTTACCTCTGTAGTGCTCCATCCTGGTGTGGTGGGTGATGCCCTGCGACCGAAAGCTGAGGCTCAGGATGTAACGGGGGTCAGAACTGTCTCGAACCAGAAAGGACCCATCCGGCTTCCCCTTCAGCTTCATCTCTGCATCCTCCCAGTTCATCGGTCCCCAGTACCAGCCACACTAGGAAAAGAGACCGCCAGAACATCAGCAGATCCCAGCAAGAAAGATTTTATCAGCAATCAAACACAACACAATTTGCTCTTGTTAATTCCCTTTAAACGCCTGAATGGAAGCGCCTGGCTGCATCCACCCAGGAGCACAGACAGCTGGGACTCGCGGCTCCTGGACGAGAGCGCACCAACATCCCTCACCAGGACAGATGAGACTGTGACGCCCCTTCCATGCACAATAAAATGGGGTTTTAGACTCAAAGACCTCCCTGGGAGAAAAGTAGGAGGGTTTTTATCAGCCCTATCCTCATCTTATGCTCCCAGTTCTGTAAAGGGATGATCAGTCCCCAAAATGGCAGTCCTTTCCTTCCAGCTGCCGTCACACGCCGACCCCCCCCACGTTACCCTCACCTTCTCCAGCTCTCGCAAGCTGGCGGCGAAGCTGCTGGAGTCCGGGCGGTAAAGCGGGCACTGCAGGTGCGGGGCGGGCTGGCCGGGCATCGCCTCCGTGGGCCTCAGCGGGACAATCCGCGGGAAGGCGTCTGCAGAGGGAGAGACAGCCCGGGCCGCGGTCACCGGCGGGGAGCTCACCCTGAGGACGAGCCACCCCGTCCCCCTCGCACGGCTCCGGAGCTCAGGGCAGGAGGGGCAGAGCTGCAGCATGGAGGAGGAAGCTGGGCTGGCCGACGGAAGGACACCGTCCTTGGGAAGGATACCGTCCTTGGGAAGGACACAGCGGGAGTCACTGCCTGGCTCTCCCAGGGCGACCAACTCGGTGCCCTCACCTGCTTCTTCCTCGTGCTAGCTCAGGGGGGAGGCAAGGGAAGTGCCAGGCGGCATGGAACAGAAGGAATGAACGCACATCCCGAAAGAGGGGCTGTTAAACCCTCCAGGTCCCGAAGGAAGCCCGAAGCAAAAAGGCAAATGGACAGGAAACATCCTGGTGTGCTGCTCGGTTGGGCCGCACACCAGGCTGGCTGTGCTTCTGCTGAACCCAAGAGAAACCAGAGAAAACGGGAGATGCTGAACTGAGGATAAAGCTGGCGCGATCACGAGCTTCAGCAAAACTGCTGTGGGCAAGGAGAGCCACACCGCACAAACCAGAGCCCTGACACCGCGGTACCCGGCCTCTCGGCGCAGGACTGCGTGTCCCTGAGCAGGCAACACGGGCAGCACCGTCACTGTGAAAGCCCAAAGTGCAGCCTCGAAGTTTGCCGAGAAATCCCCCAAAGCGCAGATCCCTGAGGGGAAAGCCAGAGCCCGGCTGCTAAAGCTGAGCTGACCTGGGGCGTGGGGCGGAGGAGGCGGAGGCAGAGGGAAAGACTGCAGGGAGGAGCCCATGGGACCCACTAGCACAGACGTAGGCAGCGTCCCACTGATATCATCTAGGAGAGAACAGAGGCAAGAGAATTCAGAAAACAGGAAAGCGAGCGAGCTATGCGCCGGCGAGCGCCTGGCAGCGCGGCCCGAGCAAAGCAGCACGCGGCGCTGCCCGGAGAAGCGCAGACGGAGCTCCCCACCAGCAGCTCACCGTCCTCCCCTCGCTTCCGAGCGCGGGTGGCTGCTGCCGCTTCACGCCGGAGCCTCGCACACGCACACGTGCGTTCACACGCACGCTCACACACACTCCCAGAGCAGAGTCCCTTCTCCAGCCCAGCCAGCTCCTCGCACGCAGCTCGCGGCACAGGAGATCGCACAGACCCGGCACAGGGAACGTGCAGTTTGAGGTGCTGCTCACTGAGGCTGACTGTACCCATCCTAAGCCACTCCTGCCCAGAGGAATCTCCTCCAGAGGAGGCTGGAGAGCAGGCAGGCCAGGCTCCTGCTGCAGCAGCCTCCCAGGGAGCCTCCGCTCCCACCGACCAGAGAGCGCAGGAAGGCATCGGCCTCGCCGGGCGATGGGTAGGAAGGGGGGAAAGTTTCCAAAAGCAGCAGAAATGCCACAAAACCAGCAAGTTACCTCCCACCTCACATTGCTCCACCACCACCCTCCCCTCCTGGCTGATCTGAGAGAAACACCGAAGCTTTCAGCGAACAGCAAAAAAATCCTCGGCTAGGGAAGGGTGAGCAGGCACGGTGCGGGGTCAGGCGAGCAGGCAGAGAGCCCGCTGCCGGGGACCCTGAAGGCGCTCCTCCGTCACCCCTGCCAGGGCAGAGGGGCAGCTCCCACGCTCCCGCAGGGACGCACGGCGGAGGACGCTCTCCGGGACGGTACCTAGCAGGCTGAGGCTCCTGCGCGGCGGAGGCGGCGGAGTTGGAGGGTGAGGAGAGGTCAGTCCTCGCTGAGAGATGTCCACGTCCACTAGCGACACTGTTTCACCTGAAGGGTGGGGAAGCGAGACTGTTAGCACGGCACCTTCTCCGGGCACGGGGAGGCAGGGGGAGAGGGGACCGCGCAGGAACCGCCGCTGGCTTTGGCAGACGATCTCATTAGCTGGTTTCAAACCGAGTTTCCCTGTTGTACTGCTTTGGAGACGTGGATCAGCTCTGCTCCCGCAGCCCAAAGGTCAGGAGAAGGGAACGGCATCGGCACGCGCGCCTGAACCCCGCCTGCGGCCAGCACCAGGAGGACGCGGTGAGGCAGGCACTGTGAGGCCTTCCCAGCACCGAGTTCACCTACGGAGCAGAGCCCATCGATGCTGCGTGGCGCGGGCACTTCGTACAACGCCTGGGAAATGGTTTCACCAGTCTGCGTGGCACCCGCCGGCACAGGACTCCGATAACGCTCCTGTTAGCGCCAGTCTGAGCTCGCCTACAAACGCCTTGGACAGTCAAACAGAAACACCTTCCACCCCAAAGGCCGTCAGGGAACCAGCTCTTAAAATTAGTAAGAGGGAGCTGGACAGGCTTTTACAGTAAATAACCGGAATTCACTGAAACCTAAAGGCTTTAGATCCAGGAAACTGCTTGAGGAAAACAATGACACCAACTAAGATGTCTAGCTTAAAACCAGAAAAGCTTAAAGTTAGACTGAAATGAGAGGAGAGAAATGAAGCCATCACGTCAAGGTCAGAGCATCAGCCTCAGTACAAGATTGATACGGAGTGAAAACGAAATCACCTACATCTCAAGGAGACTAAGTGGTGCTACCACAGCCAAGGCATTAAAAACCAAACCAACCATCAGTCCAACCAGGCTTTGAACCACCAACACTGAAACCAAACCATCCCAAACCACAGTCTCAAGGACGACGAGATCCAGCTGCCTTCGATTCCAGTTCCTGTGGGCAGGGAACTCCTGCCCTGCTCCAGATCCCAAACACAGCATCGCCCACCTCTGGGCAAGAGCCTGAGAACACAGCCATTTCCCAGGACAGCAGTGAGCCAGCTGCCTCCTGCTTCTCCGAGCCCTGTCCACCAACAAGGGATGTGAAGAGGAGCGGGTAGGGTTGGTTATTATCCACGGCACCTTCTCCCTGGGGGACTCATGGGTGTGAGCGCCCAGGCAAACAGCCACCCTTTCATTTCCACACCCCAAGAACCAACTGGCCAGGCTGCATTCATCTCACACAAACAAAAACAAGACAGCCAGGCACAGAGAGGTTGCAGTAACCCAGCTTTCCAACCCCTCCCAGCGCGGCAGGAGCTGCGACGCCGGCTGCGGTGGACTCACAGAGCCAGCGCTGCTGAGGAGAGGACAGCCTTCCCAAAGACCTCGCTCCCCCCCACACTAACCCAAAAGCAACCACCGAACCCACGCAAGCTGGGCCAGGCAGTGGGATTCCATCCCACTCCGGTGGTCCCAGCCTCAGAAAGTCCCCTACACAGCAGCCTTGAAGGAAACAGAGACCTCAGCGGTGCAAGACTGGAGAAGTCAACAACAAACCAAAGCGACTAAAATCCAGCTGTCCATCGTGGGGACCCTTCCAGGGTCCTCTGCAAAGGACAACTCCTACGAGGGCACGGCCACTGCTTCACCGACGGGCAGAAACTGACACAAGTAATTTTAAAAACAGTTGTAGGATCAACTAACAATTAATCACAGCAACCTCCCAGATTTAAAGAAAAACTTGGTAACTACAGGTTCTCCTCTGTAGCTTCTCCTGAGGAGAAGCAGCTCTGCACACACATCCACGCACCCCCAGCACACAGAATTACTGATTTTACCCTCACAACTTCCCCCAGCAGCAGCTGACACAGCAGCAGCAGCAGCAGCTTTTGCTTTCGCCAGCCTCCATTTGCCAGACAAACGCACATGACGCTCGGAGGAAGTCGGTCACGTCGCGTGAGGAGCACGTCCTCCGCGCGCCGCCCCGCTGTCAGGACATCGGCCGAAGGGACGTGGGGATGGAGAAGAGGACAAGCACCACCACAGCCGAGGTACCCCCGAGCGACCGCACTTCTGAACGAGCCACAAGACACGGCAGGAGCGGAGCAGAAGCCTCCAGTTACTGGTTTCAGGCTCGCCAAACGTTCTCTGCCTTGAAGGTCACTTCTCTGAAACGCAAACCAGTTCTCAGGAAGGCTTCACCACTGCTCTCCAACGAGGGCCTCGCTCTGCTCAGGAACACAAACCACACGCTGGCTCCTGCAGCGAGCTCTCCGGCCGCTCTCTGCGATCAAACACTGATGCCAGCAGCACGCGGAGGCTTTCGGCTCCACTGACCGGCTTTTCCCAAGGCAGCTGTCTCTAGACAACCCCATTCCGATTCCTCTGCCCTGCAATAACACCCTCAACATGAATTTATTTGGAATCTGACTGTGACAAGCCACGTAAAGCCCCACACAGCTGATAAACACCCACTCGTGACCGTAGATCCCTTCTCACGCAAGCCTTGAGGCGGGATTCTCCCAAGGAAGCCCCCAGCTCTGTGGCCAGGGCTGTTTTGACTGAGCCCGCACCACAAGATGCACATGACTGTGACTCAGAGCCTCCCAGCACGACAGCTTTCAGCCTCCAGCGGAGCAGGACTTCCCCCTCGCACCATTTATAAACCGGCCAACTTCCCCCCAGCCAGCAGAACAGGGAAGGTCAGAAAGCAGCCGGACCCGGGGAGAGGGGAGCAGCACGCAGAAGGCGGCGGCGCTCCACAAAAGGGTTTCAATTCCCACAGCGGAGCCGCCGACGTTGGTGCGCGGTCCAGGCATGAAGCGGGGCTTGGTCTTCGCCCCTCTCCAACCACGGGAGGGGAGCACCAAACCGCGCTTGCTCCTTACGGGATTTTCCAAAGCGCTTGGATGCAAACAGCCCTGCGCAGAGGAAGGACCTCCACCTCCCAGCGCGCAACTGAAAATGGCATTTCAGCAGGAGGAATTGCAAAACGCTGATATGCAACAGCCACGTTCTGCACAGCACCTCTTGTCCAGGGTTTGGGGCCAAGCAGGGACCCACCACAGAGACCCCGCTTTGCACGTGGGGGCAGCGTTCTCCGGCCGTTGTCAAGCACACCCTGCTCCCTTCACAGCACAACGAAACGTCGTCTGCGCGTCCTTCAGGTCCTTACCTGTGAAGAGGGGGCTGAACGCCACTGGGGAAAAGGCACTTTGAGTTCTCGTCAGTCTGTGTTTCCTATGGGAAATGAGAAAAAAAATCATTAGTAGAGACGGGGAGATGCCCAGCATCCCCACAGAAGAAAACGCGCTCTGACCTCCTCAGGCCAAGAGAGCCCCCGCCATTCCCTACAGAATTCCCTACAGAAGCTGGAGGTGGCTCAGCGCTGCGTGTTTATTCCAATCCCGGAGCAGCGCTTTGGCTTAAGTAGGGCAGTCAACCAGTAAAGCTAGGTCTCCGTCCCGCCACCGAGCAAATCCCTACCTAGGTAATTAATAAAGGCTTTGGAAAGAAAAACCCCAAGCCAGTGTGGGAACCGGCGCCAAGCGGCTGTTTCACAACCGACCTCACGCGATTCCCCCGGACCAGGCATTGCCAAACGCCTTCCACAAACAGGTCGGGCCCCTGCGCAATTAGGGGGTGTGCCTGGAGCGCACCGAATGCCCTCGCGCTGCCGCAGAGGACACCAGCTCCCAAAGGGCTTCAGAACGCAGGCGAAGGGCAGGGAGCTAAACCAGAGCCGTGGAGACGGACGGGAACGGCTGAAACCGCACCTCTGCTGCGGGCCCAGGAACACCAGCAACTCCCGTGAAGGTTTCTTTCCAAATCAGTCGTTTCATAACAATGCTGTGGCCAGCCCCGTGCTCTTCCCACACAAAACCTTCCAGCACCTTCCCTGCTGCAGGCCTAACGGGCGTTACACACGTCTGGCTGGAGAAAACGCTGGTGAACTGAGGCACGGGGGACAGCACCCCCAGGACTTGATTTCATGGCTGAGGTGAGAAGAGAAACACGTCCCCAGTGCCAGAAACCCCCTCCCACCTGAGGGGAGAGCACAAGAACAAAGCCAAACACCAGCACAGCTCTGACAAAGGTCCCTCCAGCATCCACGGTCGCCGTGCAATGCCTGGCGCCGAGCATCCAGCGCCGGACACGTCAGTCTGTGGGTCTGTACCTGGTCAGTCAAGGTTGCGCCAAGTTAAACACTGCAGCTTCGCTGTGCTGGCCGGAGAAACTGGTCCTGCTGCATCCAGGCAAGCAGCTGTACCACCAGAATCTCCAGGAGCTCAGAGACCAGCTCTGCTCGCCGCTCCGAACGCCATCCCGCTCCCACTGCTGGCAGGCCGGCACCAGGCCGATACCATTCCCCTGGGATGTCTTCCTCACCCTCCATCCTCCTCCCAGCCAGCAGCTGACCCTGACACCACGCCTGCCTCATCCTTCAGCCCAGCTCTGCTCGCAGCCTCCCCCAAAGCTCGGGCACAGCTCCGGATAAACGCGGCTCCGAGCCAGGACTGTCACCCCTCGGGAAGGACAGCACCGAGCAGACGCAGCCCGGCCGCTCCGCGGGGAGAAGCGGCCCCAGCTCGGGGCTGGCACCGCCGCGCACCGAGGAGCGGGGAGCGCAGAGCGGACGGGAGCACGCTCATCCTCCCACAGCGAGACCAAACGCCTCTCTGGTTCGTGCCCAGACGCCTCACCGGTCACACAGCTGTGAAAAACGTTGCATACTGCAAGTTTGCCAATAAACCCACTAAGAACACTCATCACCCCGATACATAAAGCCCCGTTACAGTGTTTGGGAGTGTTTTCCTTTCCAGCCTCTCGCAGCTATTCGAGGGCTGGATTTTCCCCCCGGAAGGAGAGCACCTCACCAGGCAGCAGCCACGCGTGCACACACAGAATCACACTTCTGGGCTAACACAGCCGACCTTGTAACGGGGACACAGCTCTGCTCCGGCCCGCTGAGCCGGGCAGGAAGGCTGCCGGCACTTCGCTGTCACCAAAACAGCCAGATTTTATGCCAACGCTTCACAGCCGTGGAGTGCCGAGATCTCTCGTTTCTAGCAAGCTCGCACCAGCAGCGGGGTGAGAGCAGGAAACAACTGCCACGGACTGAATCCTCCGCTTCTCAGCTCAGCCTCCACCAAACCAGCGTACTTCCACGCTTCCTCCTGCCCCCAGCTCCTGCAGCCACCTCCAAACGATGCCGAAACCCAGGGAGAAGTAACTGTGGGTGAGCGGCACCCCAACGCCGCTGCACCGGACCAGCGCAGGAGAAAGGCAGAGGTGGACACTGCTGTTCTGGAATGCCCCAGGCGGATTCTGCGCGGATCCGTGCACACACAGAACTGGGAAAGCCCCGAGCTCCAGCAAACAGGGATTTTTAGGCTCAGTTGCCCACCAGTTCTGCAATAGCTGCGGCCACTGCCTTAACGGCCGGCACTTCCCACGGCACTGCCTTTGCTGGTCCCAAAGCGCCGTCCCGGTGACGCTGAGGCGAGTCGTACCCGGCCACCCCGGCTGGCTGGGGGCTACTTTCCACACGTTAAAACCCAGGGCCAGCTCACCCACCGGCGCTGGGGCCCAGCCTGCGAGCGAGCCGCGGCCACGGCTCAGGTGTGCCTGCGCCCATCCACCTGCAGAACCCCGTCCCCCTTCCTCCCGACTCCCTCTGCAGCGCAAACCGCTCCCAAAACCCAGCAGTTTCCCTGACGCAACCTTTAAACACCGGCACTCGGGCCGAAGGCGAGAAGCCACACGTTGGCATTTCCACGTTCAGTTTCTCGGCCTCTTGCAGCTCGGCAGAGCCCAGCTATTGATTTAAGATAATGGGCTGGTTTCCTTCCGAACCGCTGCTGCAGGCGGGAGGCAGAGCTGCCTCACGCTGCCGCCAGCACGATGGGAAGCTTGGGCAGCAACTCCAAATACCAGGAATTCTGCTTCTGGCGGATGTTTAAAAAAAAAAAAAAAAAAAAGACCCGGATGAGATAACCCCCACCGCAGATCGAGGGAGCACCCTTCACCGCCAGCCCGCTCAGGAACCGGAGCTCAGCAGCAAGCAGAGGCACAAATTAACCCAAAAGTTGCTCGGAGCCCCCCTCGTCAGCCACGAGCGATGCCTTTTGGTGAACGCCAGATCCACCCTGCAATAACGGGGGCCGCAGGCTGGGAGGCAGCCGCCTCCAGCTCTGAGCACGACCGAGGGAAGCGTTATTTTCCTCCCAGTCAGCCGAGGAAGACCGGTGCAGAGAAGCACACAGCGTTCCCCAGCGTGGCACTAAGTCCAGCGTAGACCACGGCAGAAAATCGAGTCACTGCTCTAATCTCTGAACTGAAGGAGAGGAAAAGGAAAGCAGCACCTGCTGAGGGCAAACGTTCACTGCCCAGCAAGCCCAGCTTAGCTAAACCACGCCTAACCTGCTCGTGAGAGGACGGGCACCACACCAGCCAGACCCACTCGTCCCTGCCGACGAGAGCGGGGCCAGCAAGGACCGTCCCACCGCACGAGCACCAAGCACACCCCATATCCCATACGTGCGCCGCATCCCACCGGCACAGGAGCTGTGCTCCGCAGGAGCAAACCCCATCCTTCCAAAAACCCGGCTCTCGCCAGCAGGAGGGCCCTCCCGGAACGGGAAGCAGCAAAGTCGTCCCCGAGCCGCCAAAGTTGCTGCATCAGGCACCTTGAAGTCACCTTTAAAGTGCCTCCTAATTAGCACGGCGGAGTTGCACGATGCTGGAGCGCGAGAAGTGACCACTAAGCTCCCCGACCAGAGCGAAGACGCGAGCAGCGACGTGGTGCTGCTCTGCTCCCAACCTGCTACGACACAGCTGGCAGCTCTCCGCCGCCTAATTCCGGCGCGGGGAAATCCCGAGGGCTCCTCGCCCTCGCCGAGCGCAAGGATCGAATAAACCACAAGCCCATCAGCCAAACATTTCTGTCATTACGGGCAGCTCGCTCCCGTTTGAGGCCCATTTACTCATCTGTGGGGAACGAAGCCACTGCAGAAAACGGCTTCGCCGCTCCAGGTGCAAAAGCGGAGCTCCTCGTGGGCACGCCGGCCCCGGGGAGGACAAACACCCAGGCCAGCTGCCATCCCCTGCTTCAAAGCAGGGGTCATTTTGGCCTCCGCTACAGCCTGGCTGCCTCTGGGGCTCCCAAAGC
Organism: Ardeotis arabs; assembly: GCA_011801015.1. Lineage (NCBI taxonomy): Eukaryota > Metazoa > Chordata > Aves > Otidiformes > Otididae > Ardeotis > Ardeotis arabs. Next base: position 12,971 of record JAAGAY010133212.1, read on the forward strand.
ACCCAGCCACCACGAGCCAGCGCTGCGGGTCGCGCCCGACCCAAGGCCAGCATCTTCAGAGCAAGCCCGGAGAAAGTTTCCACTCGCCCACCAACAGGTACTCAGCCGGGAGAGGACGAAGCTGCCCCCAAAGCCTCACGGCGGTGACCAGCCCGCGGGGAAGGGGCTGTGCTGCAATACTCTGAGCTCACCCGCCTGTTTAAAGCTGCTCCGGGGCTGGCTGCACGGACCTCAACCTCAGCCAGGATCTCCCTGCCTCCTCCACGAGGAATTTCAGTTCTGCTGCTGGAAACGCCACAGAAAACGGTTTCTGGAGCAGAGAAGCTCATCCCGACCAGGCCCAGGGCAGCAGATAACACCAGCCCTCACCCGGCTGGTGCCAAGCAGCCTCCTGCTGAAACACGAGGCTGGAGCAGGGCTGAGGAACATGGGGGGCACAGGATCCCACACCAATAGCTCCCAGGAATCGTCCCTCCAACCTGGCACGACCCCAGCCAACGCTTCCTCCAGCCATGGAACAGCGGGAGAGCAGAGCCCCCGGGCAGCACCACCCACCGAGCCCGGAGCGATGGCGACGCTCACGAGCCTCAGGAAACCCTTCTGCAAGGGGTGGGAGGGCGAGAGGAAACCCCAGCCCCCCGGGTCCCAGCGCGGTGTCACGGAGGCCGCGCCCGGGGCACGCCACTTCCTCGCTTGGCCGGTGCCCGCGGCATCTCGGGGCTCCAGCGGCTCCTCCGAGCCAACCGCTGCCTCACCGGTGCCACTCCCGGAGGTTTTCCCGCCACCTCCTTCGCGGATGCGGGGCCTGGAGCAGCGCCTTCCTCCTCCGCCCGCCTCTCCCGGGCTCGCCGTGTGAGCGACGAGGCCTCGGTAGCTGCTCGGACGAGGTCGGAGCCCAGCCTGGAGCCAACGGACGGCCACGGTGCCCGTCTGCGGGATGCCACCAGGTCACCCTCCCCCTCCAGCCGAGCACCGCGGCCCCAGCACCCCCTGCCCCGCACCGCGGGGCCACGCCGGCGCACGCCCGGTTTTCACACCGCGCCCGGCGCCGAGGCCTCCCGGTTGCCACCAAAGCAGGCGGCTGCTCCCCAAAACCCTCCCACCGGACACCCCCAAGCCGGAGGGCAGCCCCCCCCACCCCCATACCTGCCCGCCTCCTGCTCCCGGCCGCGGGCCCCGCAGACGTCGGTCAGGCTACCGGCCGAGGCGGGCAGCACCCCGCTGCGCCGGGCCTCGGTGGCGGCGGCAGCGGCGGCGTCTCCGGTAGCCGAGCCGCCGCTGCAGCTCTTGGTGCGGAAAAGGCGACTGAGGCGAATCTTCAGCGAGCCCTTCCTGCCGCCGGGACCGGCTGCCCCGGGGGCGGCGGGCGGCGCAGCGGGGCCGGTAGCGGTGGTTCCTCTCCCGGAGGCTCGGGGGGTTCCGCGGCCGGGTGAAGCCGGTTCCTCCTCGGAGCAGCTGCCGGTCTCGTCGGGCTCCAGCGCTTCCAGCACCAACAAGGCGTCGCTGGTCTCCTCGGCGGCGGAACCGGCGGGCGGCGGCGGGCCCAGGCAGGGGCAGGGGCAGCCCCCCGGCCCCTTCGCTCCCAGCCCGGGCGGCCGCAGCCCCAGCGCCGCCAGCTGCAGCTCCAGCCCGGCGGGCGGCGCGGCCTTGGGCTCCAGGGCACAGCGGTGCCGCGGGCACAGCAGCTCCCCGCCGCCGCCCGCCGCCGCCGGGCCGCCCTCCTCACCGGGCCGGCCCTCCGCCGCGTTGCGGAACACCATCAGCTGCGGCGGCGGCCGCGGGGCCCGCAGCGCCCCACCGCCCGGCAACGCCGCGGCCGGTAACCGCCCGCCGCCCGGGCCCGGCGGCCCCGCGCCCGCCGCACCGGTAACGGGGCCGCCCGCCGCCGCGCCCGCCTCCGGGCCGGCCCCATAGCCCAGCAGCCGGCTGAGCACCCGGTAGGAAGCCGCGGCGGCCGCCGCCGCCGCCGCCTCCCCGTCCCGCAGCTCGGCGCGCTGCATGGCTACGGCCGCCGCATGGCCCCGCCGGGACCGGACCGGGCCGGGCCGCACCGGGCCGCCGCCGCCACGGCTCCCCCCGCCCTCCGCGGCGACGGCCACGCCCCCCCACTTCCGCCGCACGCCACGCCCCCGCGGGGACCGGCCACGCCTCCGCGCTGACTACGGCCACGCCCCCTCGTAGGCCC
>JAAGAY010133213.1:0-17522 GCA_011801015.1 Ardeotis arabs
AGGGCAGAGTAGAGGGCTAGAATCACCTCCCTCGACCTGCTGGCCACGCTCCTCTTGATGCAGCCCAGGATGCCGTTGGCCTTCTGGGCCGCAAGGACACATTGCCGGCTCATGTTGAGCTTCTCGTCCACCAGCACCCCCAAGTCCTTCTCCTCAGGGCTGCTCTCAATCCATTCTCCGCCCAGCCTGGATTTGTGCCTGGGATTGCCACGATCCAGGTGCAGGACCTTGCACTTGGCCTGGTTGAACTGCATGAGGTGGGCACGGGCCCACCTCTCCAGCCTGTCCAGGGCCCTCTGGATGGCATCCCGCCCCTCCAGCGTGTCGACGGCACCACACAGCTTGGTGTCATCGGCAAACTTGCTGAGGGTGCACTCTATCCCACTGTCCATGTCGCCGACAAAGATGTTGAATAGGGCCGGACCCAACACGGAGCCCTGAGGGACGCCAGTGAGATCTGTCATGTGACACTTGCACTGGGTCTGGCTGTATCCATTGGTGATGTCCTCTGTCCCTTTGCCTCGCTTCTCTTTCCCTTCAACTCAAGGCAGTTTAGTTCCTTCAGGATCATATTTTCATTTCTTAATGGATTTTGAATTTTATTAGCACAATGTCAGAAACTCTTACTTGGGACCAGCTGAAACCTTACCCAGGCTTCTTCTCTCTGTCATGCAACCTGCACGTTGGTGGAGTTTTCCTTATCAAGAGACATCAGGGCAACAAGGAAAGTTCACTTCCTTCAGTGCCAGTAGTTTTGATTGAGAGGTCATCCATGGATGTGACTTGATTTTGCCCAAATCCCTCTTTCCCATAGTAGAAATGATTGCAGTGGTAAATATGTCTGGCTTTTTAAAATTATCATTTTCCTGTCCTTGATTTTAACTTGATCACTGGTTCAGGCAGAACAAGGCAGGGGTGGATGAAGAGAGAGGAGAAAGCAGGTCTGGTGGCCACATCACTCATCATCCAAGCCCTCCCTGATCCACTGAATATCTGAGTAAGAGATGGAGAGAGAAACAGCATCAGCAGAATGGGTTGAGTATGTCCCAGCTCCCTAACCTTCCATGGCTCCAGTGTTTGCACACAATGTCACAACAGGGAATTAACCTTGTTTCTCCCATGCAAGCATCCTAGATAGCTTGTTTGACCAATCTGCTGGGGATTCATCACAGGAAACTCGATTTTTCAGTTCAAGTCTCTAACTATGGACACCTCACACTATGTGAGATGTCCAAGCCTGTCCCATCCGACCTCCAGGAGCAGGCCCAGAAGACAGAGATCTCCCATGTCACATCTGCCAGAGGATGCAGATGTCTCAGGACATCTCAAACGGCACTAGGTGCCTGTGTGTGGGCAGCTGAATCAAACACCTTGTGCCTATGGCATAGACGTCTCCATCCAAGGTAGGTGTTTAGCCTCCCAGTAATGTCAACAGAAACCCAGCCAGCACAGTCAGTGAAGTGAGTCACTGGACCGAATGTAGGTTTCTGATTTAGGGTGAGGTGAATCACTGGCTGGGATCATTTGCTGGGTCTTTACAGGCAGCAGCAGGAGCCTAAAGACCTGATCAGATAAAAAAGCATGTGCCGCAGGCATCTAAAGGGAGGTGAGATGAGCTATACTCAGCAGCATCACAACCTGTCACTGGGCTGTAGCCCTTTTCTGTCTCCCTCAGTGAGCAGAGGACACCTTCTTGCAGCACAACATGGGCAGGGGTCATGTGAATCCACAGGAGCCTAAAGCACTCAGACCCTCAGGGCTGTAACACCCCAGGGTGCCAACACAACACCTGCCTTGGGAAACGTGCCTTTCCCAGGACAGGTCCCAGGGAGATCCTGCCCCTGCACTGGAGCTGGGCTTAGCTGAACTTAGCCTCAGCCTCACAGTGTACGTGTTTCACCATGCTGGCTTGTAGAATCATAGAATGGTTTGGGTTGGAAGGGACCTTTAAAGGTCATCTATTCCAACCCCCCTGCAAGGAGCAGGGACATCTTCGACTAGATCAGGAAAGTTCTGCATGAAACTCAAGAGCTGGACCTACAGAGGAGCTTGGAAAACATCATTATAATGGTCCTTTCTCATCATCAAAGCAACAGATTTGTTGTTGTTACAAGGTTCAGGAGGAATATCTAGGCCTTTGGTAGCCCTGACCATGCTCACCTGTTGGGCCACTGGTAGAGATTGAATGGACTCATCATCTGAAGTTATTCAAGCAGTCTTATGTTCTTGCATTACATTCTGCCTTGCAAGCTTTTCCTCTGTTATTTATTCACCTACCCAATCCTTACTTGAACATAGACTTCTCACTAATTAGTACCAAGGATTATCCCAGGTTCTTTGGTCAATGCTGGGCTACAGCAAAGGCTTTGGTCCTTAACTTCCTACATTTATGTGCTCCAGAAATTCTGTAATGCTTCCATCACCTCTTTATCTCATGGTGCATCATGCATCCAAATAATCCAGATCCTCTCATATGTAGGCACTTAGCTCATCCTGGTTTCACTCAGACTTAGACTAAACGACTGGCCACCAAAAAAGCATTTGGACCTGCTTGGCTAGGAAGACAGATAGCTGCCGTATGGCATGAGGTTTCCAGTTTGGCAAGCATAAAGCAAACCTAGTGTGGCTTAGAGCTGGCTGATCCCATACCATGTCCTGAGATCTCCAGGCTTGGATGAGGCTGAATAAATCTGTCTATTATGCTAAACTGTCTCTCTTGCAATAAACTTTTTTTTGTGTGTTGTCCTCTGTGAGCATTAAAAAAAAAAAAAAGAGCCCAAAAGGAGTTTCTGCCATCTAGAGGTCATATTTTTCAATTACAATCAAGACTGAAAAAGATAAACCATAATTTCACCTCTATTAAATATCTGCATGTAAATATGTATGTGTATATATATATATGCTTCTTTCAAAAAATAAGCTTTAAAAGGCAAAAGGACGAGCAACTCCCTTTTTTCTCTGAATTTGCAGAAAGAAATTCCATTTAATTTCTACCTAATTCTTACTGCAATATCTCAGCGTTGTTAGTGTTGGAAAGGTGCTGGATAAAGCACATGAGAAATTGAAGTTTCTTTTTCATTTCCTGCCAGGGAGGGAAGTTTACAGACAAAGGCACAAAAGAGGAGGGGAAAAGCAATGAAGATTTCTTTTTTTTTTTTTTTTAAAGTGTTTCTTCTGACCTGAAAGTCTCTCAAAGTTTGAGCAACACTTTTTTGAAGGTCAGAATCTGGTTGTGATTGTTGAAATTCTTTGAAAATCTCCATTTTAGGAGTAGTGGATGTCATTTTGAAGTCCCCTATGAAATTTCATTAAATGTTCATATCCACTGCTTTCAGGAATGCGGTGGTATATTGAATGTGGTATTACAGAGGAAAATACAACATGTCCAGTTTATGACATGGACATATTTTTCCTATTTCCATCTTCTATCCTTCAAACTTTACCATCTAATCTGGCTGATAAAGACCTAACAACTTGGGAAGCACATGAAAAACTTGTCTTTTTTTCATTACATTTAATTTCTGCACTAAAGTGGTGACTGAGAGAAGGAGCGCACTGAGTCAGACCCAAACTGGGTCTGTTTGGCTCAGTTTTATAGTTTGGTTTGGAAGGGACTGTTCAAGGCCATCCAGTCCAACCCCCCTGCAAGGAGCAGGGACATCTCCAACCAGATCAGGTTGCTCAGAGCCCCATCCAACCATCTCCGAAACTAGTAACTGGGAGATGCTTGGGGGAAAACTGTAAGAACACGACAAGGAGAAAAGAATCCTTTTCCTGGTACCTGAACTATAGGAGCATCCGCAGCCTGAGCTCAGCCTCACTTTGTGAAATCTTTGGATTTAGCACCACAGGATACCTCACTGTTCAGCACACTATTTAGGAATTTAGGAGCTCAGGTATGTTCCACGAGGTTGTGGAGGCCAGACCCCTAATGCAAGTCATGACAAAGCCTACAGCCCTCAACCCACAGTGCCTGATCAGCTTGTGGCAGTTTCTGTCTGGCAGGCTAGTCTTTAATACTTTATTTGCTGTGATTTTAAAACTTCCAATTGACAAGACTTCAACTGTTTCCTCTAGGAAATCATTCCTCACCTAATAGCTACACCCATTAGGAAGATTTTATTTTCCCCGTTCTGCTTTTTGAAGGAGCATTTTCTTAAGGGATGAAATAGCTCTTAAAAAACAAATAGCAATTTCTAGTCACACCACCCATCTGTTGCACAGGCCAGAAAGTAGAAGAACTTCAGCATCAGACTCCAGCTCAGCATCCATAGTACGTGGCACAAAAACTCAGTCGCTACACAACAGGTAGCAAGCTACAAAGGCTATCACGATTGTCATAGTTTAGCCCCACTTGGGACCAAGCTACGCAGCTTCTCACGCTCTCTCCCCACCCTCTAAGGGAATGGAGGAGAGATATTATAACAAAAAAGCTCAAAGTTTGAGATAAGGACAAGGAGAGACCATTCAAGTTACAGTTATGGGCAAACCAGACTCAACTTGGGGAAAACTATTTCAATTTATTATTAATAAAACCAAAACTGGATAATGAGAGAGAATAAAAACAACTTCCTCTCAACTGTTCCCTTTTCCCAGGCTTAACGTCATTTCAAATTATCTCCACCGCCTTCCACTGCAAATGGGACAGGGGGAATAGGGAGTGGGGATTGTGGTCAGCTCATCAACTGTCATTTTTCCGCTGCTGCTTCCTTCTCTGTGGGAAGAACTCCTCGCATTCCTCCCCTGCTCCAGTGTAGGGTCCTCCACGGGCTGCAGATGGATACGCAGTGCAATATGCCACACCAGGTTCCATCACATCCTTGGGCAATGCCCCATGAAAACCACCTCCCATGTCGGGAAGAAGATGCCTGCTCCCATGGAGGGTGTCATATCTTTGGAGGTACTCAGTTGGCCACCTGCATCCTATGCTCCAAGATGGAATTATTTCCCAAGAGAGAGATGGGATGGGGGCACCCACATGGGACAGGGAGAGCACTCAATAGCCTGGAGATGGCCAAAACAGGCCATTTGGGCTTGTGAGATTGCCCCCGGGCTAACAGCATCGTTGTTTAGTGACAGAATGCACCTACAAGTGGTACAATGCAAGTCTGTGGTTCCTCTCTGAGGTCTGGTTCAGGTTGAATCAGCACATGTCTTTGCTCCTCCTTCACTACTGCAGTTACCTTTTAAAATTGTATTAGAAACACATCCATTTCTTACCCTTTTATCTTGGCAAATAGTCATTTATATGAAGCAGAGACTCCCACCACCAAATAGCCCATACACTAGTGTTCTGGATCATAACTGGGGTGAAAGATGAGGTTCTTCTCACCAAACTAGGTGAACAAAAAAAAAGGAGGTAGAAAGGCTTGAATCCTACTTCACAGCACTGTGCCTGGCTAATTTGGGGTGGTTTTTTAAATGTAAAAGCCTTAGCTTAACCACAAAGCACAACAGGAAAAATTCTCAGGCTTTCCAACATGCTCCCAAGATGGGACGTCCCTTTTCCACCCGTATCTAATTGAGATTTCTCCTGCTGAATCCATCAGAGGCTCGTTACGCAGCAAAGCAGAAACCGATTTACCTTTATTAAAGAACAGTTCCGCGGTTCTCTGCGAGAGCACAGTGGGATGGTACCGTTCCCTTTTCTTTATCGTATAGTTAGCCTGTAATCATGCGGTGATTGCTTTGAAATCCTGGCAAGTGAGCAGGAACGTAGGTGGCATTGAAAAGTTTGTGATGCAACCCCTTCCCATAATGGCAGGCAGCAGGTTGGTGGAAGCTCTTTTCAGCAGTGACTCAGTGTACCTCTAAACACAGCGGGGAAAACGGAACACCGAACTGTGCTCTTTGAGCCCATTTGAGGATTTGAATAATGGCTTCTTGACTCCAGTGAGCCTGCCAAGCTGGTAGGAGGATGTTTGGGATGGCTGTAAAACAGGAATCGCTGGCAGAAGAGCTGGGAAAGAAGCAGAGTTTGGAGGCGGGGGCAGTGCAGAAGCTATGGCTTTGTACCAATAAGTCAAACCAGGTTGAGTGGCTACAGGAACTCGCTCACCTACATGGTTCATAGATAGCCCTGGCTCTGCTTTAGCTCAGAGTAACAAGGATCAACCCAAACTCTTCCCAGCTCAGCACAGGTCAGGGACCATTGCTGGGAGGCAGTCTGGATGGCCACTGGGATTTGGAGACTGACCTTTTAACAGTGTGGGGCCGGCAGGACCCTGCAAATTGGTTTTGGGGCTGGAGAAGAGGCCTTGGTGCCATTTAGGTTATCTGAGATATGAAGCCACAACATCAGTATGCTGGTTGCAGGGGAAATACAAGAGAGTCACTGGGAGCTTATGCAAGGACTAACCAGCAGTAGTGGGTTTTTTGGAGGTAGATGAGTTTTGGATGCTTTAACAATACCAGCTGAATGGAAGTGAAGGATCCAGTTAAAGGCAAAAACCTCACAGGTCAAGATAAAGACAGTATAATAAGTAAAGCAAAGCTGCGTGCACAAGCAAAGTGGAATAAGGAATGTGTTCACTACTTTCCATCGGCAGGCAGGTGTTCAGCCATTCCCAGGAAAGTAGGGCTTCACTATCTAGTCTGAATCTACCTCCTTCCAGTTTAAAACCATGACCCCTCATCCTGTCACACAAGGCCCTGCTGAAGAGTCTCTCCCCACCTTTCCTGCAGCCCCCTTTGGGCACTGGGAGCAGCTCTGAGGTCTCCCCGGAGCCTCCTCTTCTCCAGGCTGAACAGCCCCAGCTCTCTCAGCCTGGCCTCACAGCAGAGCTGCTCCAGCCCTCTCAGCATCTGCATGGCCTCCTCTGGACCCTCTCCAACAGCTCCACATCCTTCTGATGTTGGGGGCTCCAGAGCTGGACGCAGCGCTGCAGGGGGGTCTCACCAGAGCGGAGCAGAGGGGCAGAATCCCCTCCCTTGCCCTGCTGCCCACGCTGCTGGGGATGCAGCCCAGGATGCCGTTGGTTTCTGGGCTGTGAGTGCCCATTGCTGGCTCATGTTGAGCTTCTCATCCACCAGCACCCCCAAGTCCTTCTCCTCAGGGCTGCTTTCAGCCTCTTCTCTGCCCAGCCTGGATTTGTGCTTGGGATTGCCCCGACCCATGTGCGGGACTTTATGTGGTGTGGAATATCCCTGTGATCAGTTGGAGTCAACTGTCCTACCTGTGTCCCCTCCTAGCTTCTTGTGCACCCCAGCTGACTTACTGATGGGGAAGCATAAGACACAGAGAAAGCCTGGTGCTTTGGTCACAAATCTAAGACAGCACCATATGGGCCGGTACAGAGCAAGCTGCCTCCATCCCAGCCAGAGCCAGTACGCAGTGTGTGAAGGTCCTGCCCAAGATGTGGCTCCTCCTGATACTGGATGAACAGCCAGCAAAGAACCGTAAAAGATCATACCCTGAGACTTGGCAGCATGCAGAGGACTTTGGAGAACTACATTCCCCTGAAGGACACGGTGTGCCAGGTTCCTCCGGGAAATAAGTTCAAACGTGGGGCATCGGAGGCATTTGCAGGTGGCAGCACACCCTGAACCCACACCCCAGGCACTCTGGATGTGACAACAAGCACTTGCCGGGAGGCTCCGTTCTGCACGAATGGCTTCGTTCTGATATTACCAGTCGTGCAAACGGAGCGACAGCCGCTCACTCATCCGCAAAAAACCTCTCTTGTCACAAGACACCTAGCAATGGGCCCGCCTTGGATAAACACTTTGTGATTCTTCATGCTCCCCTACACATCCAGCTCCAGCTTCCCACCTCCCCTCCTCGGTGCTTGCTGTGAGCATGGCTGGGGCAATGACACTCAGATGGTTGGAGGTTTCTCAACACCTTCCCAGTGCCCCTGAGCTGCTGCATCACTCCTGGGTCCCCTCCCATCCTAACAAAACCCTCTGCTCTGTACAGCATCACTTTTACCTTGGGTCTCTGGCCAAAAGTTGCAAAATAGGACAAATTATTAGTGCAACTTGAAATAAAGGAATATGAAGACCACTGGCCCAGCACTCTGTTTCAGGGGTTGTTTGTAAACTCGTACTCATAGTCGACAGATCATTTCCTATTGTTTCTTGGCCCTTTCCCATGATTCTGTTCAGACCAAGGTTGCTCCCAAAATTTTTGCTTGAGGTGACCGTCTTCAGGGAAAACCCTCACTTTTGTATCTTTTACCCAAATTCTTAAACATCTCAGACTGAAGGAATGCTTTTCACAGTGGTGGTGACAAAATTCCTTCCCATGTGTGTCCATACAAATCCATTCAAATCCTCTCCCATTGTGATCAAAGAAGAGAGGACAAAAAGCAAAGCACTCTTCTCCCAGTAGCTCTCCAAAGGAGTTTCGGGTGGCTCACAATTGATTATCTCAATTTTCAAGAGTTACTTCTCTTCACATGCAACCCTACAGAGCTCTTCTAGGATCTCACAGGGTTGCCGCAGAACTGAATTTACGTCCCTGTCTCTGCATTCAGTGCCTAAGCCTGAATGCAGAGACATCCTTTCCTCCCAAGTTCCCTAATTCGGAGGCACATGGGTGGGTAGCTCTGGAGTTGCTTACATTGTGATTAATGTCTGCAGAGTTAATGTTAAGACATCTGAATTCAAAAGCTTTGAGGAAGTGGAACTTTTACTTTCCAGCGACGTCTTGAAGCCCACCCTTCCCAGCAGGAGATCCAAATGCAGTGCTCTCCTCTGTAGCCACATGCTAAATCATTTAGTGGTCTGGGCTGTGGGAAAAAAAGTGAATTGCATATTAATGAGCCCTTGAAGCAATGAGTCATGATGAGACATGGAGAAAGCAACCGGCTGTGAATACAGAAAAGTGTAAGCAAGCACAAAACACCTCTCACAAAAGGACATGGGAGGCAGACACTTTGAACCTGATCTAGTTGGAGACGTCCCTGCTCCTTGCAGGGAGTTTGGACTGGATGGGCTTTGAAGGTCCCTTCCAACCCAAACCATTCTGTGATTCTGTGGTTCTATGATCTGCCCAGCGATGGCCAAGCTGGTGCTCTTGAAGTACCTGGGCAGTTCAAGCATGACTTCGAAAAGCCACTCACAATCAGCAGTGTGGGCTGTCACAGGACTGCCAGAGAAGCCGAAACCAGAGGTGTTTCCCTGGCAATGAAATGCTCAAAGAGTAAAAATGGCAGCTGAGCAAAATCCTTTGAGCAGAACAGGTGTTTCTTCCAGGTCAGCAAGCACAACCGCTAAACAAAGAGTGGGCACTGCTCAGCACAGATCCATCATGCTTGAGCGTTCCCACATTGCAGGGAAAGGTGGGATTGTGTTTCTAGGGTACATTTAGGGATGTCAATGGCTTGGTTAGGCATGTCAAGAGCTGCCAAGCTCCATTCATCCAAAAGCCAAGGTCTCCTCCAGACCATCATCCACCTACTTAAAGCATCTCTTCAGCCTAACACCAGAAGTGTTCAGCAGTGGTTGAACAAACCAAGTAGTTCAATACTGTCAGTAGTGTTTTCCGTCCCAGATCTATCTTCATTTTACTTCACAACAGTGATCAATCACTATCACAACTGGTGCATCCCAAGAGGTGTCCCTGGCTTTTAATTGTTGTAATGCTTACAGAAGGGTAAACTGAATCCTTAGCTTGGCCAGAAAGCCACTTGAGAAGTCACTGGGAAATGTGAGAATGGATGTAGATCCATTGCAGTCCTCAGTCTCAAGCTCTAATCTACTTTACCATCAACAAAAGATGCTATTTAAGATCTGACCAACGATTTTTACCACATCCATAGGTGCTTTTTCACTCATTGCCTGGTAGGCACACGAAAACACGGGAGAGAAACAAGCCCTCTGCCATTTTGCTTGCATTGAAGTTAGACGGCTAAAGACACATACATAAAGTAAAAACACGTCATGCTGTGCATATGAAATGACAAATGGATGCCAACGGTTGCAGTCACAGCCGTGTGTGCCATCTGCCTTCTCCTCAGAGGGCAGAGAGATGCCTTGGATGCTGAAGGAAGCAGGAGGAGACAAGTCTGTGCTTTTCATTGTGTCTTACTCCTTTGAGGAAGCATAGGCTGGAAGCAGGGAAAATGGGAAATCTCAGTCCCTCTAAAAGGATCACGCTGGGAACTGCTTCGTCTTCGGATCACCCATGTGGCGGACGCCCCATCCCTGGAAACATTCCAGGCCAGGTTGGATGAGGCTCTGAGCAACCTGATCTAGTTGGAGATGTCCCTGCTCCTGGCAGGGGACCTTTGAAGGTCCCTTCCAACCCAAACCATTCTGTGAGTCTATGATTCTATGTCCCATCTGCTGAGGAGCAGCTGAGGGAGAGAGGTCTGGGATCATCACCATGAACAAGATTAGGTTTCTACAGCGGTAGCTACCTGTGACCTTGGACTGATGCTCTTCCAACCCTCCTTGAGGTGGAGCCACACAACTCACTCACTTACTTGAAGCCCTCCCCACTTCTCATCTGCCACCAGCTCTTGCTGCCAAATTTGCCCAAACACCATCATCTTCAAATCTTACATCTCTGCTCAAATTTGCACACAAATGGCCAGCTGGGATGGCGCAGCCAGGGAAAGATGCATATATAAACAGAGAACGTAATTTCTGCAGAACTAAGCTTTTAAATTGCTGCCATCAGTGCTCACGGGAAGTGCTTTTGTTCTTTTCTTAGCAAAACTTGCAAGCAAGGCCTGACTACCTCTTCTCTATCTCCTTGAGTGCCCCTATTCTCCTATTTCTTTTTTCCCTGAGCAAAGGATATTGCAAGAGACACATTTCTATTGCCAGACTGCTCGATGCTCTCCATTGGGCTCACTGGACTTGAGGAAGCGGTATCTGGGAGGGAGGAAGGAAGGGGCAATAGGAAATGAGCTGTAAATTCGGACAAAAAGTGAAGATCCCAAACTGCAGCCTGAAGCCTTCAGTTTAGAAACTTTTCACTTAGATGATCTAAACCCAGAAATATGGAAAACAAGAACATAAATATAGTACACCAATGTTATAAAGCTTAAAAAATTAATGGGCCACACTGAAATGTTAATGACAAAGCCGATATATTGCATTTTGATTTTGTGTGACTCCAACGCATTCCCATCAAATCCATAATCAAAAGTGATCTGCTCTCCGAAAACACAAACACCTTTGAAACAAAATACAGCCTCAACACGTTTCCATCAGATCTACCTGCAGCATAGAAATATTAAACAAACATTTCCTTTCTCGCCCTAATTATTGAACACTACATGTCATAGTAGAGATGAATTTATTTTTCTTACTTTGCAGCTACGTAGCTGGTCTTAACTTGCAGACCTGGTGTTTCCATATCTGAACCACTTCCATTATCTCGATTTACAAGTAAGGAAACTGAGGCACGAAGCAGAAACTTTCTTTCCCCAAAGCCATTGAGTAAATGAGCAGCAGGATGGATCAAAACCCACAGCAGCCATGCCCTGCTGTAACCACTAAGTAACATCGCCTTCATTTAACACAGACCATTATCAGTTTGCAAATGTTACTGAGGGAAAAGCCCTGCTGGGTCCTTTCGCAGTTCCCTGTGAGCGCAGGCTTTTTGCACGTCGTGTGCTGTAGACGAGAGTGCTTTATACAATCCTGACATTAAAATAATTCAAGCAGGAGGACATCTCTCATTTCCTTTGGGGGAAAGAAATCTGTAGCTGAATAGATTGCAGCATTAGGAAATATTTCCTGATGTCCAGCCCCTGCCACAGCTCCTAGAATCTGTTGACATATTATTAATAGAAAGGAAAATAAATATAGATATTAATGCCAACAGACACTGTCTACTCCTTCTAGCTGCTAAAGTAATATATTCCCCTTGTTTTTAGCTTTTATTAGTCTTTTTGCAAAGGGTTACAAGACCCTTATGCATCCATTAGCCAGTCAGCCATGTGAAATTAATGTGGAGCAATTTTCATAAGCATTACTCAGAACTAATAATAATTAAGCATTATTTTCTGCTCAGATAACACAGAAAATAAAGTCTGACTTTTATGCCAAGATGGGTTTGCATTAGCTTAAGGTAGATGAATTAATTCTCATTTACAAGGCTTCTCCACCAGCTAGCCAGAAAATATCAAGGTAATTAAAACCAATTTGTGAAGTTCTGTCCCATTGCACATTCACTGGGTTTTATCATTGCTGCAAATTACCTAAAGGTGCTTTTAGGCTGTTGCAAAGGTGGGACATGAAGAAGACCTTGTTGCTTGCCTCCTTCCCCATCACTTCCAAGAAAAGCAACCTCTTGTGAAGACTGGATCTGTTGCTGGAGAAGAAATGCAGGACCATGCTTGAAGGACCAGCTCAGTCCCAGCTCAGGGTGAGATGTGGACCTCTCAGCAACGTATGTAAAAGGCCTCTAACAGAGGGAAAACCCATGCTATTTCCTTTTGATTTACCATTTACTTGCAAGGGATTAATTTTGACTAATTATAGAGCTGTGGGACTTCTGTAGACAGCATAGCTCAGAAACAGTTCTCTTCAGCCAGCCAGATTTTTCTCTATTGCCTTACCAACCAAAACCCAACATTTGCAGTCCAGGTCAATACGACTGATTCGTTATATGATGCTACACCTTCCAACACTGCCCAAAATATTTCTTGTCCTTTTTCTAGCTTCAGGAGACACTGAATTTGACGTGTGATCATGTCCCAGCAGATTGACATATCACCTGAGCAGCTGCTGTGGTCTCTGAAGGTGCTCTTAGCTTGGGCCAGCTGCAAGATAGAAGATACCTGAGTTCAGCCAATACTTAGCTGTAAGATACATTAATCCAGAGCTATCCTACCAACAGCTGAGATAATAAGGAACTGAATAAGCTAAGATCTTTCTTAGGATTTCAGTTTTCCAAGAGGAGCAGCTCCTTCAGATGCCACATCTAGACTTCGCACGTGAGCTTAGCAAATAACTGGGCTCGATGTGACCCACCAGTGTGGAAAATCTATGTTTTTCAGAGGATTATGACTTGTCTTTTCTATGTCCCTGTGCTCTCATTTAATCTCTCTGGCCTCTCCATCGCTCCCTTCTCTCACTGTGGCACCTCATTTTGGTGTCTGTGTCCACATCAGTGAGATGGAGCAGGTTGACCTGAGGCACGACTAGATGGGGTCAGCAGCAAAAGAAGAATGAGACGGTAGTTCTGACTTTTATTATGTTTTGAAAAAATCTGCTCTAGAGTAGTCTAAATGCTATTAAAGAGATAAATAAAAGGAGAGAATACTCAGGAAACACCAGCTGTATCTCAGCCCTGGAAGGAATCATCCCAGCATTTGAATCATCCAAGCCTTCAATGAAGAAAGGTTTCCCCCTTATGGCTGTTTCGGTCTCAATCCAGCCATGGTAGCTGTAAACAGACGTTAAGATCTCATGGTTTGGCTTTTCTGCACAATCTTGTCCCCAGCTGACGATGCCGACCTGAAACCACCTCATGCTATTCCAGTAGCTGCAAACCAGAGGTCCTCCGCTGTCCACCTACGGCATAAGGAGCATGTTATACCAGGATCAAATCTCAGGTCTCTCGTAGCAGCTGCATCTCACAGTCTGATTGGGAAAATCAAATTCTATCCTGAGTTTGTGAGGATTTGTGGGAACAAGGAAATTTGGGACTCAAAATTTCACAGCTCAGCCCTGGGATCCCTGCAGAATAAATAGATACAGACGATAAGAGGAGGAGATCAGTCACAAGCTCTGGCTCAGTGCAATGCCCTGTCATTCTCAGCCTTTTCCGCACATTCCCATGGGCCCAGAAGGACACCTGAACCCTGTCACCAAGATACAACATCCAGGAGTGAAAAGGGACATTCACTGTGACTGCTCATTCAGTCCTCGACTTCTCTGCAAAGCTGGCGCACGTAGGCGCTGGGTACCTGCCACTGTTAATTTTGGGGGCTATCATCCAGAAATTGGTCAAGAAATGAACACTAATCCTGACCAATCCTTCTTGCAACCATGCTAATTTCACTGAAAACTTGTCTGCTACTGCAAGGACAACCTTCGCTCACCCAGTGCGTGCAAGCCTGCAAATGCACATTGCAGCAACCCTGCAGAGAGGAATGTCCTTCTGTTGGCTGTTGTATCCTGAGCAATGAGAGCACGTCCAGTTGCCCGTATGACCTCTGTGTGCAATTTCTGAACATAGAATCATAGAATCACAGAATGGTTTGAGTGGGAAGGGACCTTCAAAGCCCATCCAGTTCAACCCCCTGCAAGGAGCAGGGACACCTCCAACCAGATCAGGTTGCTCAGAGCCCAGTCCAACCTGGCCTGGAATGTTTCCAGGGATGGGGCATCCACCGCCTCTCTGGGCAACCTGGGACAGTGTTCCACCATCCTCAGCGTAAAAAAAAATTTTTCTAATATCTAATCTAAATCTACCTCCCTCCATTTTGAAACCAATACCCCTTGTCCTATCACAACAGGCCCTGCTGAAGAGTTTCTCGCCATCTTTCCTGTAGCCCCCTTTAGGTACTGGAAGGCTGCTCTAAGGTCTCCCCAGAGCCTTCTCTTCTCCATGTACATCTACATGTGGCAAACAAGAAATTCAATACAAACTCATTTCTCGAGACAGTCAGCTTTCCTGGGAAATGTTGTCCTTCCCTTTTTGTACGCTACTTTGAGAAATGTCTTTGTCATTAATGTATGAATGCCCTTCCGCCAGCAGCTACCCCGAGCTAACTCATTAATTAATGAGTAAGGAAGTGACTGTAGTCCCCTGTGGAACTCATGGGCACCCGCTAAAGTTTATGGCAGAATTCCTACCTGCTTCATTAGGTAGATGGTCCAGACCCATAATATGTTTGGTTTTTTTTTTTTTCTGTTTTTCTTTTCAGTTCAAGATGCATATAGGAGGGAAAAATTAAGATAAATGCAGAGGGAATGTTGCTTCAGCGTTCACAGAATCATTTCAGTTGGAAAAGATCACCGAGTCCTATTCAATAAATTCAACACTGTTTGCACTGCAATGGTGTTACTGTAGCTGCATGTCTGCATCGCAACCAGTGCTGCTGGACCCTCTTCAGACAGGGGATCTAAAACCTTTTCCTGACCCTATTTCAGCCAAGAATTTGTGTGAATTGCACAAATGACCTTGCGGTGACCTTGGATCCATGCGTTATCAGTGTCCTTGGCGATGGCGTCCTGTTTGAATGAATGACCAACTCCTAGGCTGTACGCACAATTAAATTACTGGGAATTTTACTGCTAATTCCCTCAGGGCAGGAACAGGCCAAACATATTATCCCGGTAGCGAAAGGAAGGCGCTTCAAGCCTCCTACACAAAGATAATAAACGAAGTCAAGAGAGTGGGAGTTGTTCGCAAGCCGGTGACGCAGCCACGACTGACGATCTCTTGTCGGTGATATGTCGGCGTGCGTCATGCCGGCTTTTCCCGGTACCGGAGATTTTTAGCACTGGCAGAGGCCCCGCACACCGCTGGGGCAGATCAGTTTCAGACGGTCCAATTTGGAGCCTTTTCACACTTGCAAAGGCTGTTTCTCCCAGTTAATTCCTGATCCCTTGTGACGATCCTTGCGGGGGAAAAGTCTTATCGTATTTCATAGCTGAGAAAACCACAGCAGAAAAGGGATGCAATTTGCACGAGGGAATGGCAGAGCTAGGAATCCCTATTTAAACTGTACATCGCATGGTTTTCCTTTCAAATCAGATCTGCTTTTCCCTGTTTGCCTCTTTAACCACGTTCGTTTTGTTCTCTGCCCACTCGGCAAGGAAAGGGAGAGTTGTCTTCAGGGCTTGCAGGACTGTCGGCCACGGAAAGAGATTTAAAACCCGGGCAGAGAGGGAGCTGGGCAACGCTGTGAAAACCCAGGCAGCAGCTGGAAATCCATTTCTCTAATCTACAAGCCCCGAGACTCAAATCCTGCTTCAGATCCCTTTCCACGTGGGCTGAGTTGGTCACCTTCATGAGTGCAACTTCTAACATGCTGTTTCCCTCAATGTCAGCTATTTAACCCGATCATTTTCTCACGAAGTGGGCTAAATCATCCTCTCTGTGTGATAATCTCGCTCATGTAATTATAGCAGTAGCCCAGATGAATCAGTACCCCTTTTTTTTTTTTTTTACGGCTAAAGATAGGGAAAATAAACTCAGTTCTTGGACGCTTCTGAATATCCCTCTATCTACCTTAAGCTCTCGAAAACTTTGGCCTAAGGTTTTCCATCCTTGCGTAGGAGAGGGTGTGGGAGGAGCGACTTTTGAGCGCTGGTACAATTACCTCAGCTAATGTTTCCAGCAGCACTAATTTAATGAATGCTCGGGTTAACGATTGAAGATCCAAGAACTTATTAAATGCTGCTTTCAGCCTCCTGTATCCTGGTGGCGAAATACTTCTGGTCAGCAACTCACACCAGATACCTGCTCCTGCTCTTCAGTCTGAGAGCCAAGTTTCTGGACAGTAAAAAAAAAAAACTTAAAAATACCATCTTTGCTTCTGCTGCATGTTTCTTGTCATCTGGAAGATGCATGAAAAGCAACCTCATCAGATCAGACCTGGGGCTGAATTCATGCCTTCCACAACTGCATGTTAATCCTCCCATTAGGAGAGGTGAGAGCAATGATATATTCACTGATAAATAGCTCTGGCTTGTATAAAAGCTGTCACCAACTAACAAGGTGCTTTGTTCGCTGAAGCTGATCAAAAATTTCATCCTTTTCACCGCGGCCAAAGCCTTTTTGTGAACATCAGGAGCCTTCCTGCTGACTTTAGTGAGCTTTGGATCAAGAGTGTAATCTTCTTCCTTTCATATTTGTATTCGTGTCGGCAGCATGGTAATTGATCAGAACAAACACATTCAGCCACATAAATCTTCTTAGGTGGGAGAAGCTCTGGGGGAGGGAGAACAACTCATCTGATACTCATTAGGTGGACACACAACCCATTGCTGGTTTCATTTTCGCGTTGGTAAGTTCTGTGTAAATTGGAGAGAATCCACGTGTGAATAACAACGTTTGCCATTAGAGCTGCCCGGGCTGCAGGAAGCAAAGGCTTTTGCAGACAGATTATTTCTTCAGTTATTTCACCATGAACAAGCTGTCTTTAGAGGAAGGTGGAAGGACGAAGGCTATGGCCATTTTTAGCGTGCAGGTATTGAAAATGATCGAGGTCGCACAAGGCACTTGGACTCCTTTCTTGGGATCCCTTTGAGATTTCAGGTGAGAGCCTTCAGCTACTGTATCCCTTCATCCCCTTTCTGGAAAATGGGAGAAGACCGCTCTACTCCATCCACACAGATACCAGCAGGGTCCATTAGTAACTGTGGTGGCAGGGACTATAATGCATCTGGCCAAAGATCTTGTGCAGGTCTTGTGGCCCAGACTCCTGTCTCTGACAGTCAGCTGTAGCAAGTGCTCAGGGAAGAGAATGAGAAACAGGGCAAGTATTTACAGAGCTGTATTTACATCACAGTGGTTAATAGCCTTAGAGAGATCTTCATCCAGGAAGTTATCTAATTGCTTTTTGAATCCATTTATCCCTTAGGACAAATACCCACACCATCCTGGT
>JAAGAY010133214.1:0-20475 GCA_011801015.1 Ardeotis arabs
AAAAAAAAAAAAAAAAAAAAAAAAAAAAAAAAAAAAAGGAATGGAGTAGGGGGCTGAATTTGGGAGCAGAGAAGTGTTTGTTTTTATAGGTTCTATCTTCCCCCTGCTTTCAGCACCCGTAGTGAAAATTATACTTTTGCGCAACGGCTCAGGGTTAGGGAATCAAGGACGAAAGACAGAGGTATGGATCTTCTGCTTAAATACAGACAGGGATCCACAACATCCAGATCCTCTAATCTGAGACAAAATAATCTCTTTTTCAAGCTATGTTATTATATATTTTCAAACAGATTGAAGAACATTCTTTATTGAGTCTGTCCCACCTCTTTAAAAGTGGCTGCAACAGAAAAATCATCAGTTACAGGAACCAGAGTCAGCTCTTCAACTTTGCTTACCAGGTCCAGCACATACATTTCTTTAGGTCTATGGTATATCCTAAATACAATGGTGACCATAAAATTTTAGATTACTTCTACTGGCCTTACTAAATATAACTGGGAAAAATAAGTTTGTACATACCATAACAGCAATTTATCTTCATAAAACTTAAAAAGTTACTTGCATACCTTCCTTACAATGTTTAGGGACACACAAATTGAACTAGAACCTTTTAGGAACATTATGACAATATTAAAAATTATAATCTCATTCACAAATAAAAAAAAATGTTGAAAATCTGAGTACATTAGAAGAAAAGCCTGAAGAAGTGGAATAATTAGATATTTTTCTAATCTAACTCCCAAGCTTCAAAATATTTAAATAACTGCAGGCAAAAAGAGAGGATTTGTTTAAAATTTCCTTCCCTGCACTAAAATACTTATAAGAACACCCACATGCAGCTTAGTAGGCTGATAAAAGTAGCAACCATTTCTATGGCAGCTTAGGAAAGAGAAAAATGTCCATACTTCTCCAAACTAAGACAGAAGAAAGAGATTTTAAATTTTTAAAAACATTCAAAAACAGTAGCATTTTCAAGACCTTCCTGATACTGTTTCAGTTCCTCCATACAAGCTTATTATGATGCCTTGTAAGACTTGGATTTAAATTTTTGTTCTAAAAAATCTTTTCTCCTGTTATTTTCTTCTTCTCTGAAGTAGCTAAATGCTATAGTGCATAAGACAATAACCATGTTTTATGAAGGTGATTTTAAGTTTATTTATTACATATTTATCCCTTATACACCTTAGTGACTAGAGGGTCCCAACTGTTGTCTAGGTTGGACGATGGGGTGAGCTTCAGAGTGGACAACTGACCAGTCGGCATAAACCACTTCAGAAAAGATATCTTAAGGACCCAAGAGGATTAGGTTTTGTTCCTTTAGCACTCTGATAAAACAGCTTAAATCCTACTGTCAACCTTTCCGATTACTTTTTTCTTGTTCTGTTGATACTACATAAGCCATTTTAAAAACTTAAGTGTTTAAAAGACTTAGAACTGTGTATTTTAATTTCAAAGGAAAGCATTTTTTGTTTCATTGAAGGAAAAGCATTTAATCTGTTTACTGCTGCAATCTTTTGTTTTACTGTATTTCTTAGTATGCTCTCTACTATCCTGGTCAAAAACATTATATAAATACAGTGTAAATAAATAAATAAATGTAAAAGTATTTATTTAACAGCTAAAACCTAGAAAAGGAAGAGGAGGAAGTGGAAGAGAAGACTAGAGTGTTCAACAGTTTTTAAATACACAAATACAAAAACTCTGGAGAAGAGGAGGCTCCGGGGAGACATTATAGGAGTCTTCCTGTACGTAAAGGGGGCTTATCGGAAAGATGCGGAGAAACTCTTCAGCAGGGCCTGTTGTGGTAGGACAGGGAGTAATGGTTTTAAAATAGAAGGAAGTATATTTAGACTGGACATAAGTAAAAAAAATTACAGTGAGGGTGATGGAACACTGGACCAGTTTGCCCAGAGAGGTGTCCCATCCCTGGAAACATTCAAGGCTCATCTCTTTCTGATCCCTTGTCTGCCCCCGTATTGCATTTTGTATTTTCTCCTACTCCTGGGACTTTTCAGCTTTGCTATGACTTTTTAAAACACTCTATCTTCCCTTCACAATAGTAAAAATAAGAACTCTGCATGCATTTTGTCCAAGTGTTTTGACAAAACACAGTTCTTCTGATGTAAGTTTATAACACAAAAATAAAGATATTTTGCTATTCTTAACTCGCAAAGTACCTGGATTCAAAGGGCTGTTCTGGAGATTTCTCTTAGCGCTATTTTTTTTTTTTTCCCCAGTGGTTTTCAACCCAATAGAGTTATCAAGCTCTGCTTTCATTGTAGATTCTAAACTTATCATCAAACGCTGAAATTCAATCAATCAAAACAGTATATTGAAGACTGGGCTCTAGACAGATATAATTTAATTAGACCAAGTTTTTCAAATGATTATGTTTTACAGATTTTATCTTCAGTTATTGCTGCAGGAATAAGTGCTATGAAGTTTGACATGCTAGAACTGTTTTAAGTAAGTTTTTAAGAAGTCAAAAGGAAGTTCAGTACCTCATGAAGTCTATATATTCAGAAATAAGAATATTAACCTTTTTAAAACTAGATAATTTCTAAGCAATCCAAGGAAAGCCACTAAAAGAACTGAAGCCTCTGAGTTGCTAGTTCATTCCATCATGTCATATTCCATTCAAGGAGTTTTCATCAGACTTTTGGAAATATTTCTTTGTGACAAACATTTTCAAGTCTCAGACAATATATATACAGTTAGAATTTACTGATAAGAACCTTAACTGATTGAAGATTGTTTAGCAACTAAATTATATTTCAGTACCAGCCAAAGTTTTCTGAGCAAAGAGTACTTGACATATGACACAGGAAGCCGTTATGACTGCTTAACACAGAGCTCTAAAAAGATCAATACTTCCCTGCTTATCCAAACTTTTAGTATTTATATTCAAAGACCACAGTCGATCTTGCAGGAAAGACTTTTCTATTTTAAGTAGCAGTTCCATATTTGCTTTATTTTTCTGTGAACATGGGAAGTATGTTAGCGACTTCTCTGTATATTTTACAGCAAAACAAAAGTAAATTAGAAATAATATGGTGAAGACCAAGATAGGAGACCATATCAGATTATTGTTTTGGCGGGAACACTAAATCTGTTGACTATGTGACATTAAAGATTATTCCATTTTCTTCACAAAAACAAACAAATCAAAAATCCCAAACAAAAAAAAAAGACACTCCTTACTTCTAAGTACTTGTTATTTGCCTAAATTACCTCAAGAATAACCAAATTCATTGCACTTGTACAATATTTTAAGAGGAATGCATAGAAAAGCTTTATTATCTCTTTTTTTTTAAGAAAAAACACTAAAAAGGGAAAAAAGGGAAAAAACACCACTTGATTGCTTTTTTCTATCTGTAAAGAACGTAAAATTTTTTATCTTAACTCATAATTAAAATTTATAATGTTAAGGAATATAACAGTTCACATATTTGTTTTACAGATTTTAGTGTTTAGGCAGTTGTGGAAGTACTGAAATGGATATTACTTGAATGCAGAGCAACACGTATATCCCTCTGCCTTAAGAGTAAAATGTAATAGAGAATCCTTGCCTCTTTCTGTCATGTGTGTATAAAATAAACATGATTAAATGGGGATTATGATGTGAATAAAACAGTAACATGGTTGTGAGTGTTGCAGTGAAGAGGTACCATGACTATTTTGATTTGCACAGAGGTCGATGTATCTTGACATCTCTTTCTAGATAGCTTTTTCTTTCACTAACTTATAATGACCAAACTTAAAGCAATTCCTACAGTTCCATAGAAGAGTAGTCTGCAGTTTGTCTTTTCTCTGTTTAGCTTTGCATTTTGAACAGAATAGATTTCATTATTTGTAACAGAAGCCACTGTTTTCTTAGTTATGCTTACATCAGCTCTAAAAGATGATCAGATTTTTAGATTTGCTTTTTTGTTGTTTTTTGTTTGTTTGTTTGTTTGTTTTCAAGCTCCAAGGCTGGAAAACAGTTCTCAAGCCAGACCAATCAGAGGGGATTAAAGTATACAGAGAAATGTGTTCTGTAGTGTACCAGCTGTTCTGCCAGTTTCTTTAGCACAAGGGCAGAATTGTGAGTGAAGGGGCAGTTTCTCTACTTAGCTATTCCAGCAGTTCGTCTGAGGCCTGTGACAGTATTAGAACAGTTTAGAAGTTTATTGAAGATCTAGAATAGGACTATTGGAGCAAACAAACTGCTCTAGAAAATAAGAATTCAGGTCACTGCTGATTGCATGTTGAATAATGTCAGTCAACACATACATACTCTTTGTTGTTGGATCGTTTTTTTTTTCTCCTGTTCTGGTTTTGTTTAGTGAAGGGGCGCTGCGGTGGTAGCTTCTGTAAGAAGCTGCTAGAAGTTGCTCCTCTTTGTCCAGTGGACTCGGCCAGGCCTAAGGCGGACCCACTGCTGGCCAAGGCCGAGCCAATTGGTAGCAGAATGTTCTGTGACAACACCTCTGCGATAACGTATTTAAGAAGGGGAAAACAGAAAAAAAAAGGAGAGATGATGTGAAGACGCTGAGTGGGGGCAGAGAGGGGGAGGTGAGAGCCTTGTTGGCCTTGCAGACCTCACCCTCTGGCCTCCTACCGGGTGGCCGACTGGGCCCGACTCAGCCCAGCTGGCTGCAAGAAGTGGAGAGGAGATGAGATGTGAATGAGATGCGAAGAGATCCTGAGAGGCATCTGCCTGCCTGTTGTGAAGAATTTTTCTTGTGAGAGGAGTGGCTACAGACGCCAAGGTCAGTGAAGAAGGAGGGGGAGGAGTAATGTTGCTTCTGGCTGAGGTTCCCCTGCAGCCTGTGGTGAAGACCATGGTGAAGCACGCTGTACCCCTGCAGCCCATGGAGGTCCACGGAGGAGCAGAGATCCACCTGCAGCCTGTGGAGGACCCCATGTCGGGGCAGATGGATGCCTGAAGGAGGCTGTGGCCTGTGGAGGGCCCACTGGGGCAGCCGTTCTGGAGGGACTGCACCCCGAGGAACAGATGACCCACGCTGGAGCAGTTTCACAAAGGACTGCAGCCCGTGCAAGGGACCCCATGATGGAGCAGGGGAGGCATGCGAGGAGTTCTTCTCCCAACAACTAATCAGTGGCGTAAAACAATATGTGATGGACTGACCATAATCCCCATTCCCTCTTACCCCCTGTGCCACTCGAGGGACAAAGGTAGTAGAGATAATGTTAAGTCGAGGAAGAGGAAGGGGTGGGGGGAGGTTATTTTGTTCTCAGTCTCATTATCCTGCTGTGGACTTTCCCCAAGTTGAGTCTGTTTTGCCTGTAACAGTAACTTTTAAGGATTTCTCCCTGTCCTTATCTCAAACCTCGAGCCTTTTTTCTTATATTATCTCTCCCTATGGGTGAGGGGGAGTGAGAGAGAGACTGCGTAGTCTGGTCCCGATCAGGGCTGAACTACGACATCCCCTTTGCCAGTACTTATAGGCATTCGAGCTATTGTCCAAACTACAGTTACTGCACATAATCCTCTACTGAACAGATGAAGGAGTTGATAGCTGCTGGAGTTTGTGCAATTGTGTTTCACTCTGAGAAGTAAATATGCAGAATCTTCACTGTCATGCAAAAGGAAAACACACTTGGATCAAATTGATTGTTCTTTCCTTAAATACAGCTGCAAGATATAATTTATTAGATCATATATGATCATATGATCTAATATGATATCATATTAGATATCATACAGTAATTGCATGCTTCATAAGAGCAGAGGAAGCAAAAATATTGTGATGTACACTCATGTCTATTTAGATTCATCAGCAACATGCTCAGTCTCTGGGAACATTAAAAAAAACCCCACAAAACAAAACCACAGAATTCCTTTTTTCCCCTTGTCAAGCTGTTAACATTTCAGTGAGAATGTGGTCATAGATTGCTAATGCTCGTGTTAACCTTCTGAAAGCTGCTGCCTTTTGTAGTTTGAGATTAGCCATCTCTAATGACTGTCTAAGATTGCATGCATTTTTTTTTCTGCTGATATTTTATCACAACAATTAAAAGTTAGATGTGTATATGTATTCTCAGAGGGCTATTAAAAGCCAGTCAAAGGTTTTATTACCGGAAGCAACTGCTTACCAAACTCATCAGAAGGATTTGGAGATGTATGAACAACTGTAATTTTTTTCCAAACCAAAAAGCTCTTTCCATTATTTCCCATAACATTAAGATAATGGTGCCTGTAGAAGGACATTAAATGTCAGCATTGAGAATATTTTATTTTCCCAGTCAACATTTTTGTGATTGTAGCAAGCTTAATAGACCCTTTTCAAGATGCATTCTGCTTTATTGTACTTGTCATGTAAGTTTGTTACCAGAGTATATGAAAGAATTGCAGTTGCATATCCTTGTCGTCTATACACTATTTAGCATATGGGTGCTTTAACAGATGGAATAATTCTATGAGAGATCTGGGAAAAAGAAAGCTGATTTTAAATATTTATGCAGCAGACAGAGCATACAATTCCAGATCAACTTAGGTTCTCTGCCACAACAGTCAGGTTGAACATAAGAAACATAAGAACGTAAGAAAGACACAACAAATATAACATTAGAACATAATCTCAAATTGTAGTGAGAGGCAGTCCAGAGGGAAGGGAAGAAGAGCTCTAATTGGTTTTGTGACAGTTTGGCAGGCAAGATGAGAAAGCCAGAATCAATCATGTTGCAGGGAAATACAGACCAAACAACACTGATAGATCAAAACAGAAACACTGAATCAATCAGAGCCCTCTACTCTGGAGTGCAAAGTGACTGTCACATTAAACAAGCCATCAAAATCAAAGTCAACACAGAGGGGTTAGATGCTCCACCAGTAGTTTAAACTACACTGTCTCTGCACCTACAAGCAATTACTCATGCCACATGAAAACAAGTGCACTATTCTTCCTTTCACCAACTGTTGCTTTTCATGCATTTGAGGTCCATTGGTTGTCATTTAATAAAAAAGTCTGTGTTTGTAACTCATGAAACTAAACAGGTTAATCATGTATTTCAGCTTTATGTGGAATGTAGGTCATAGGTTTTTAAATAAAAAAGAAGTTGAAAAAACCCCACTCAAAGTTTAGAAACGTTAATTTAAATGATGTGGCTTGCCAGGCTGAGAATCTGATAGTAAATTAGATTCCAATTAGGTGCGAGACCAAAATTAGGGCTGGGCAGGTGGCGGTAGAAGCATCTTGCCAAAACAATAGGAATTCAATTATGCCACAGATGCAGCATATAAAGTGAACTAGTTCTAGTAGTACAGACATGAAAGAATCCAAATTAAGGTGTTGATGATGAACTTCAATGGAAATGGGATCACCATGTATTGTCCCTGCCGTTCCCCATGCTGTGATAAATGCTGCAAGTGCAGCACTGCATATGGAAGGAGACAGAGTGAGGAGAAGAGAGGAAACAAAATTCTCTACATAATTTGTATCATTTTGCAAAGATGCCAGCTGCACAGCTACTATTTCAGAGGAAGTCTTCCCCTTTTCTGAAAGGTTTGTTTGGGTTTTTTTTATACAACCTGTTTAAGTAACTATCAACTTGAAAGCAAGTGGAATATTTCTCAATGCATCCCTATCCAGCTGACAATCCTCTGCCAACAGCAATACCAGAAGCTTACAAAAAGTAGAAAAAAAAAGAGAAGTAACAACTCCTTTCTCATTGAGTAAAAACTTGAAGTAAAACAAGTAAATAATTGGGAAACATATTTTCACCTCAGTAGTAGCCTTTCACACCACTAAAAGAGGTGCCAGGGTGACACACTGCTTTCAGAATGAGTTAGCTCATGCCTAGAAAGCAAAGTAGTACCTCAGACTGCTGTATAGTTTGACTATGGCACCTTACAACTCTCACCAAAAACAATAAAACATGCAACAATCTGAGACAGTACATACATGTTAAACAGAGGTTCACACTGTACAATGCTAACAAATTAGAGTTCAAAGTACAGTAGAAATGAGCCTTTTTTCGAGCCCCTTGGCTTGATTAGAAACATCTGGGTTATTGTATTTTTAAAAAAATAAAACAAATAAATCCAAAACTTCCTTCTTGGTATAAAATATAATTGTGGTTTTTGTGAAACTAATCCGAACAATTTCACCAAGAAATCTTTAGGAAAACACTGAAACCACTATTTACTGTATCTAAAAAATTGGTTTACATAGAGGAGTTTTCAAATTTATTCATGGGTAACAGCTCCAGTGTCAGTAAATTTAGGTTAAGAACAAAGATGCTTTTATTGCCTAATTATATCACTGAATCACCTTTGAAGGTCCCTTCCAACCCTAACCATTCTATGATTCAATGATTCTATGATTCATAGAATCATAGATTCTATGAATCATAGAATCATTGAATCATTGAATCATTTAATCATTTAATAGTTTGGGTTGGAAGGGACCTTTAAATGTTGTCTAGTCCAGCCCCATTGCAAAAAGCAGGGACATCTCCAACCAGATCAGGTTGCTCAGAGCCCCATCCAACCTGGCCTTGAATGTTTCCAGGGATGGGGCATCCACCACCTCTCTGGGCAACCTGTTCCAGTGTTTCACCACTGAAGAATGTTATTCTTCATACTGTAGATAAGAAAGAGCAAAAACTATTGCAAGAGAAAATAAGAGTTATGTATTTTTCAGGTTGCAAAGCTGTTATCGGTTGCTATTAAGAGTACAGGGAATCAATTCAACTTCATGTTATCACAATAAAAAGAAGAATTAAATGAAATGTGCCCTTATGAGCCTTGTCTCTTGGTAGTTGTTTCACATTACTGAGTTTATTAGCTTAAGTGCCTTTAGCATTTTGGAGTAGTACTCAAACTACAACAAACTCAGAGCTTTAAGTGCCCAGAGATTTTATCAATGGGAAGGGCTTTTAAAAAGTTATAATCTTAATGATTTTAGTCATTTAGTGGGAGTAAAGATAAAGGTGAAAATATGAATAGGAATTGTTAATTATATGCTTATTTTATAAATTAGATAGGAAAAAGCTTAGTTACAAAGAAATAAGAAATATTTGGTATCTAATAAAAATGTTCTCTTTCAAATCCTTAATTTCATTATATTAGAGTGTGAGATCTGCAAAAAATGTTTGATCACTGTAAACAATGAAAACAAATGTGGCAGGTAAAATATGCTCAATCAACAGTTTATTAAGCCAACTTAAGAGCAGATACAATTGTAAGGCACAGGGCTAATGGCTGCAGTTGGTTCATAGCAAAACAATCAGTTTCATTCTAACACTTGTAGCAAAGAAATTAATTCCATTATTCTAATTTAATTTGTCAATGCCATTTTTCATAGAGAAAGAGAAACTTGGTAAAAAAATCAGGAGGTGGAGAATGTATTAGATAAAAGATTGATTCACACAACTGTTCCAGATAAATGTGTGTGTTAAAACCAATGCAATTCATACATGTGTTCAGCTTCTTCAGGTTCCAGAAATATCAAGATGGATGGTGTCATGTGCATTTGGTAGGCATAGCCTGGAATAACTAGTATTTCATTTCATTACATGAGAAGGGCATTGCCTGAAAAACTAACACAAACAACTCCTTGTCTGGGAATACTAGAGCTTGTTAGAACTGGTATTCGAGGGGTAGATGTTTTCACAGTTATATCTGCAAGTTCATACCAATGAGGGGTTGGATTTCCACAGGGGCAAGTAACAGTTAGAGCTTTTGAGATGAGAAAATCAGACAACCCAGGAAAAAAACAAACAAACAAACCACCAAGTTACAGGTTCCTTACATACTGGAATCACAGGCTAGAATATCATAGGTGGGAGTAATGCAATCTGAACGGCAAAATTGGGCTAATTGCATTCTGTTAGAAGATTTTAGGTGTGTTAATGAACTGTCATTCTTCATTAGTCAAAGAAGTACTCTATAGAAAATCTACAGTTTGAGAACTTGGGTGAGGTGAAGAACAGAGGACCTGATTTTTAATAGAGAACACCTATGAACACCTGTTCCACTGTGTCCATAGCCAATTAAGGGTTGAGAAGGCAACTTTGAAATGAGGTGACTGTGATGAGAATAAAATTTACCTAATGGGCAAAGGTAAAATTTCAGCAGTACTAAGCTGTTTGTTCTAAAAATAATATTTCAAACTTTGGTAATATCAGTAAGTCCGTGGACTTACGGAAAGGAAAAATTTTTTTACAATGAGGGTGGTGAGACGCTGTAACGGGTTGCCTGAGAAGTTGTGGGAGCCTCCTCCCTGGAAGTGTTGAAGGCCAGGTTGGATGGAGCTCTGAGCAACCTGATCTAGTGAAAGATGTCCCTGTCCATCGCAGCAGGTTTGGAAATAAATGATTTTAAGGTTCCTTCCAATCCAAACTATTCCATGATTCTATGAGTAACATCCTTTAATAAGACCTGATTACAAAGTAAAAGGCTGCTTCCTAATGTTCCCTAATGTAAATGCATGACTCCTTGTTCTATATAAACTTCTAGTGCTTCAATAATATTAACAAAGACAGCAGAAAAATACATCTGAATTAATCATTTCCAGATAAATGTCTCATTCTAATGGAATTTTTATTAATTTATGGAAGGACATAGTATATGGCAAATAGTAGAGTGATATGAGTTACCAGGTTACCAGGAGACCAAATTAAGTGGGCATTTACAGCATATCAATTAGTTCCTGTACTTGTGTGTACATATTCTTATATTCTAATCCTGATGTAAGTGGAAGAGAGCTCAATCCAGAGGCTACCTCAATTTAGATTGGTCATGATTTGTAAAAAGTATCATTAGAACTGCTATTATATGCTGCCTTTCAAGTCTATGTTAAAATACAAGACACCTTAGCTAACACATTATAAACTACTTCTGTAAAAATAAAAGGCAATCTTTATGACAGGCTTAGTTAACTGTATGTTTTAACAACAGCTTGCAGAAATTAGTATGCCAGAGACTGTTGAACTACTCTTACTCTACCAAGGCCAAACTGACATTTTAGTTTATAGTAACGTGCAACTGCTCGATTACAGAAGACGGATAAAAGTAAAGAAAGTGACTGAAAAAAACTGTATCAGGTTTCTGCATACTGTATCAGCTTCTGCTGATATTTGAGTACACAGGTAATATGCATGCGTACATGGATAGATACACATAGGTATATTTATTTGGAGGCACTAAAATGTATCAACTAAAGTGGTACAAGTTACATTGAGGCAATGTCTCAATCAGAGACAGTCATTCTTAACATCCCTGTCTCCCATAAATGCATAGGTATTGAAAAGTTAACCAATTATTGCTCCAAGGACACAAAATTCTGCTTCTGCGAATGACCAAAATTGATACCAATTTGTCAGAGTTTAGCAGCTTGATGTACACTCAAGATGAGCTGGGATCTTAATATCAAATATTCCACTGACTACTACAGCCCTGTAACCCAGTAAATACAGTAACAACTTTGCTGGTAATGGGCCGCCGGTCTTGTACTGATTTTACAAATGCTCAGGACTGAGTTCAGTGAGTAGTGAATTCATCCACAACATAATAAACTTGGGTTTTGTGTCCTCCTTAATCTTCCTGTTTTGGATTGAAAGACCAGAATTGAAGATTCAATGATCTAGAAAGAAAGGGCCAGAGAAGATACAACTCTGGACATTATACACAACTAAAAATAAGGATGTTGTGGATTCTAATCTCTACTTCAGGAACTACTTATATGTTTTGCACAAAACATTACTTGGATAAAAAGATGCAGATACTAAGAGGCTGGAAATCTTTCAATAGCTTTAGCTAACAACTGAAACGATAATCCTGTGTGGCAAGCATCCTCATATGTAAGACATTATGCAAGCCCATGGTATATGATACAATGGCTATTTTGGAACATAGATTTGATTTTAGGTAGGAAGGAACATAAAACTTATATTGCCATGATTTCTGACTGCAGCTGAAGAAGGGCAGTAAGAGATAATGTGGTAAGTTACCCTTGTCTAGCAGCCGTATGCCCATGGAGCCACTCACTCCTTCCCTCTCCTCAACGGGACAGGAGGAGAAAATAATATACTATGGGCATTAAAATAAGATAATTTAAAAAAAAAAAATCACACTAAGAGAGGTTAAGCATGGATGCTAGTTTCCTAGAAAGATCATAAGATCTCCATCTCTGGCAATTTTCAGAATTAAATCGGGCAAGACCCTGAGCAACCTAATCTGACTTTGAAATTAGCCCTGCTTTGAGCAAGAGGCTGGACTAGCTGACTTCTTGAGGCCCCTTCCAACCTCACTCATTTTATGTTTCTACACTATTCAATGCAATCTGAGTAAAATGATACCATATTTTCTTGTAGAAATTCCAGATCCAAGGAAATAGAAAAATAGAGGACGAGAAGTTTTATTTTATTTCACTGAGCTCAGTGTCTGCTCATAAATGTCAGGAGCCATCTTCAAACTGTTCAATTTCTTGTCCTTGATTTGCTTATTAAAAAAAAATCTTGTTTGTCTACCAATTTCGAGTCTAATTTTTTTTAGGAGTAAAATGGATCCATTTCCTCTTATGCCTATAATATAATTTCATTCTTATCTGCTAGATGAACTGCAATCGTACATGTAAGCTGCAATCACATTCCTCCTCAGCTAAAATTATTTTGTGTACCTAAACCATCTCTGAGTGATCTGGAATATTTATACAACTCTATATGGAAAGATAGAGCCAATATGTCTGCTCTGGCACCATCTGACAATCAGTATAATCAGTCTTGCTTGTCATAAATTAATTAGAAAAAGTGTAGATGAATCTCGTACTCTATGACTTACATAACCACATCTCTTTCCTTCTGTCACTTCTGGCTAAAGTGCACACCACTGTACATGAAAAATTTTCATTATTGGTCTCTATGACTTCTACTTGATGAATTTTATTCTCTTCTTCCTGAATTACTTTAATAATTTTTTGTCATTTGCTAAGTTCTCCTTTCAGCTTGTGTGCCAAATTTGTTAATGAAAATATTAAATGCGGTTGAAGAGTAGTCCGTGGAACTCTACTTATAAAACTCTCCATCTTTGTTCATCTTTCAGTACAACTAATGTCCTCTGCCTTGCAGTGAAACCACTTTAGCCAGCTTATAAATCTGCATTATTCATCTCACCCTTCTTACACTATATCATATTCTCTTCCATTTTGACTTAATAATTTCATCTGAGGCCTCATGTGAAATTAAGATGGGATAAATTTAAGCTACTGTATTCTTTTGTTCAGAAAATTAGTAATATTTTTTTAGGCAGCAAGTTTATTTTGCCCAACCTACCTTTTTTAAAATCAAGTTGCACAGTTTTCCCAACTTTCAGGTATATGAATTGAAAGATCAGGAATTGAAAGATCAGTTAAAACAAAAGTTGTACCCTTTTAAGATGTTTGTAGGAATATTGCTTTAAATGTTTAGCACTGCTGTGCCAAAACCAAAAGTATTTTGGGAAAAATTATCAAAACCATGAAGATTAATGGGAGTAGAAATGTTAATCTATTATATCAAATGTTTCACAATATTATTGCAACCTTTCATCATGCAAAAAGGTTGTCCTGATATACGATAAAAAATATTTCTGTAAAATATATCTTAAGATTTCCCATTCAGATTTTCTAAGATGATTTGTTTTCTGGTTCATGAATTTGGTTGAGATCTTTTTTCTACCAATTTATGAAATAGTATATGCTCTTTCTAAGATACTAGAATGGATTTTGTTTTCAAGATTAATGTAAACTAATTCAAAGCATTAAATTAGAAGATGTTTTTAAATCTTTAAAATTTACTTCACTAAGAGAAAAAAAACTACTGGAAATGTAGTTCAGAATTCTAAAAGCCACTTTTTCAACTTGGGGTTTTTTTGCATTAATTTAAATGGGTGTGGCCTAATAAGTGTTAAGAGTACAAGTACATTCATTTTCAGAATCAATTCTTTTGTTCTAGAGGACCAGAAATAGCAATGAATAATCAATCCCTCCAGTATCTCCGTCTCTCTTTTTTTTTTTTTTTTACTTTTAGTGTAATCGTTCCATAATTATTTTTATTGGTTCTTATATGTTGGCAGATAATAAAGTTCTACAAAGTTAAAAGATAAATGAAATTCAGTAGATTTTCCTGTGACTAGAAAATGGACAACACATGCACTGCAAGCAGTATCTACCTGATCTTCATAAACTTCATGTAAGACTTATGTTCCTGACATCTGTTATCTGGTTATACCGTTCCAGAGCTTAAATTCCCTGGAGACTTAAGTAGGTCAGCCACTTTCTTACTGACAGACGTTGCTGGTATCAAAGGTTACTCTGCCTTTTAGTACTACAGCTGTAATTGAAAGACAGGCAATTAAGTTTTAGAACATCTCAGTTAGCTACTGTTCTTAGCACATACCAGCAACCAAGGCTCATAAATCAAAATGCCTTGAAAAGGTATTTTTTTTTAATGTTTCTTTACCATCCATTCATTTCAAAACTTATCCATGCTATTTTATTATTTTTTTCTATGTGTATAGCACACACTTCAAAATAAAAATTTGACAAGACATTGCTTTTATGCCCTTTGTGCTCCTACCAAAAGCTGTTTCAAGTAGTTCAGCGTATTTTGAACAAACATATAACAAAGAAAAGCAGTTGGGCATACATACTGGTCTTGAAAAGATGCAAGGAAAAGTAATTTCTTTTTTAAATGATTGACAGTGAAATGTATTGCTTGCTTGTTTTGCTAGCAATCCAAAGAACTCAGAGGGAAAAAAAAATAAGAAATATGCCTTACCCTTGTCCTACTTGTTTTTTGCTACTTCGTCAGAATACTATTTCCATTTTGGAACCTTGTAAAAATGTATCCAGGAAATCAGTACTTTGCACTTTAGGGGTAGAGCAATAGTTACAATACCAAGGATAAGTCCAAGATTCCTGGTTTGCAGAACTGAGTGGTACTTGGTTCAGTGCTGAAACTTTATGCACAGCTACTGAATTTTGTGGGCATTTACCTAGGTACAGGAGTCCATCTAATATCTTAGTTCTAGATTCATCTATTCAATAAGCACCAAATATAAGAATTTAATCATATAGACTGATTCTCCTCTCTCCATTAAGTAGAAAAAAAAGCATGGGACATTGTTCTGGTTTTATTTAGTGACGAGGGGCTACAGTGGCAGCTTCTGCAAGAAGCTGCTAGAAGTAGTTTCCCTTTTGTCCAGTGGACTCGGCCAGGCCTAGGGCGGATCCACTGCTGGCCAAGGCCGAGCCAATTGGTGACAGAATGTTACCATGTGTTACCATGATAACACCACCCGCCGCAACGTATTTAAGAAGGGGAAAACAGAAAAAAAAAAGAAGAGACCATGTGAAGACGCTGAGAGGGCGGCAGAAGGGGGAGGTGAGAGCCTTGTGGGCCTTGCAGGCCTCACCCTCTGGCCTCCTACTGGGCGGCCAACTGGGCCCAACTTGGCCCAGCCTGGCTGCAAGAAGTGGAGAGGAGATGAGATGTGAAGAGAACCTGAGAGGTGTCTGCCAGCCTGTTGTGAAGAACTTTTCTTGTGAGAGAAACAGCTGCAGACGCCAAGGTCAGTGAAGAAGGAGGGGGAGGAGTAATGCGGCTCCTGGCCAAGATTCCCCTGCAGCCTGTGGTGCAGCCCATGGTGAGGCAGGCTGTCCCCCTGCAGCCCATGGAGGTCCACGGAGAAGCAGAGATCCACTTGGAGCCCGTGGAGGACCCCGCATCAGGGCAGATGGATGCCTGAAGGAGGCTGTGGCCCGTGGAGGGCCCGCTGGGGCAGCCGTTCTGGAGGGACTGCACCCCATGGAAGAGATGACCCATGCTGGAGCAGTTTCACAACGGACTGCAGCCCTTGGGTGGGACCCCATGATGAAGCAGGGGATGAATGTGAGGAGTTCTTCCCCTGACAACGAAGCAGCGGCATAAAACATGTGATGAACTGACCGTAACCCCCATTCCCTCTTCCCTGCTGTGCTGCTTGCAGGGGGAAGGTGGTAGAGATAATGTTAAGCCCAGGAAGAGGGTGGGGTGGGGGGAAGTTATCTTGTTCTCTTTCTCATTATCCTGCTTTGTTTTTAGAAATAAATGAATAGTTTTCCCCAAGTCGAGTCTGTTTTGTCCGTAATGGTAACTTTAAGGATTTCTCCCTGTCCTTATCTCAAACCTCGAGCCTTTTTTTTTCTTCTATTATCTCCTCCTATTCTCTCGGAGGGTGGGGGAAGTGAGAGAGAGACTGCGTAGTCTGGTCCTGATCAGGGCTAAACTACGACAGATGTCTATGTCTTAACTTATATTTATCAGTCAGGTAATTATTGTTAAGGTAGATTTCTCCATATATAGCTTATAGCATCTAAAAATGCACTTGTACAGTTTTCACCAAAGAGTATAATGTTGCTAGTATATTGCAGATGAAGGGACAAAGAGGAACAAGTCACTTCCAGTACCTCATAAGATGCTGGAAAAACAACCTTGAGGAGTAGTCATTAACAAACACATTGAGAAAATGATCAAAATTATTATATCAGTAAATGTTGGCTCTCACTGTTGAAAATCTATTTCAGGAAGGACACTGATATATGCAACTTCTTGGAACTAGAGTACTATTGTGCAAAAAAACCATTTTTCCCCTTATCCGAACAATGACAATACTTCTGCTCAGATCAAGCCAACAAAGTTGTACATACTTTCAGTAAAAATAGAAAGATAACATCACTACTTTCAGGTCAACCAGAATGTGTTTTGGGGTTTGCACATGTAGCTGTGTGAAAGTGAGAGGAAATGAAAAAATAGCTCAATAGAAAAAGACAGTTCTGTTGTTTCCTTTTATCCAAAAGATTTGAAGTAAATGCTTCTATCTTGGGAGCTATTTCATTTCCTGGGAAATGTGAATTTACATTCTGCACTGCAAAGAATAGTGGCCTAAAGGCTATGATTAAGGTTATACTTACGTGCAACACCACCTATTGATCCTTTTGATGCTATAGTAACTTATATAAATTATTAATTAAACACTGAAGTAGGGGATGGAATTTGGCATCCCATATCACCATCAGAGACAGAGAAGTTTTCTCGCTTTTATGTTTGCAGGAGGGAATCCATACAAAATTTAAAAAAAAAAAAAAAAAGGAGGAAGACAGACCATCAGTTCATGGGTGTTTAGATATTCTCCTAGGTGAAAAAAAAAAAGTAGATTCATGTGATTTCAAAAGGAAAGGGCTTTGAATTAGGGCTTTGAAACTTTGATTATGAGTGCCATAAACAGAGACAATGGGTAAAAAAAAAATAATCTCAGTATGACTTCAGAAAAAGTTAGGTCTTAAAGAATTTGTTTTCAGATGAAATTATTGGACTCATTTAGTTTGCATAGACAAGCATCCTCAGAGCAACTGCCATCACATTTTTGGGTTGTATCTGACTAATCTAAAAAGTATCTAGTAATAAAAGTAGAAGTTCTTAGCGTAATTATGCTGCTGTTATTTTGGTTTTCTTTTATATAATGCTTGTTTATTTCAACCCACAGAGCCAAATGAGACCTTTTTTTGCCTTTTTTTCTTTTTTCTTTTTTCATTTTTTTTCATTTTCTTTTTTTTTCCCTTCTCTTTTATTTTCCTCTATGAATTTTACCTGTGTTGAGTGAAAAGTTAGATGGAGTTTCTTGCTCTCTAAATCACTCTTATTACAGCAATCACTGTAACCACTGACCCTGCATACAGCAATATTTTAGCTACTTCAGTGGTTTCCAGGTTTTCAGTAGTCACTGACCTATTTTCCCCATTTCATTGTCTATCCCTTCATTCTCTCTCCCACCACTGTCCCATTCTTCCTTTGAGGTTCCCATCAGCTGCTCAGTCTTCCCCTACTCACTGTAGAAATGTTGCGCTATAGCCCAACTTGTAAGGTAAGCAGAGGCACAGAAAGTCTCTGTGCACTCTGTGCAGCAGCTAAAATGTTTCATCAGCTGAGAGCTACTGAGCTAAATCTACCTCAGCAGTAGACATGAACTGTAAAGGCAGAGATTTGCAGTTGTGGGATACAGGAACACACAGTAAAGCAAGCACTATGGAGTGCACTTTCTATTCTTCTATTTGAACTGTGTTGTTCTTGTTGAGAGAATTTCTCAGGAACATATTTCTTGGGAAGCATCACTCAAACCCTTCCTATTACACAGTCAAGAGTTCAGGTTTAGTGCTATATTCTTCAGCCTTGAAAGAATAATTTTTTCATCTTCTGTGATAGAAATCCACGTTTCTGTTTAAAATTTAACAGCTTGGTCTTTTCAGTATGGAAGAAAATAATTCAACCTACTTAATATCATTTTGCATGGTGGGAGGAAAAGAATATTAAAATGTTCTATAGTGATATATGTTCTGAAAGGCACAAGTCTTGTAAACTGAGATAAAATATATGGCTTTCTTATCTGGCTATATAAAAACATACTCTTGGAGATCAATAGATTTTACGCTTTGCATTCATAACCTTTCATAAACATCCAGGGAAGACTTTAGATTAAGATCAATACTGATTTTAAGTATATCTCACTTACTCTAGCTAGGCTGCTTTTCCTTTTAGCAATTCTTTGGAGTCTGAAGTATTGTGATGAGAATTATCAAACTGAAAAAAAAAAATCTCTCTTGTTAAAAGTCTTTCTTCAAGTAAAAGAGTACGTATTTGTAAAGGTGACCTTTAAGTGGTAACACTTCAATGTGTTCAACAGTAGTGGAAACTTTATTTCTACAATGAATTATAAAACATGAATTATGAATTGTGATAAGTTCATGAACTTTATAAGCAAAATACATCTATCACACATGAGAACTTAAGAGATATGGGAGGCTGTTCAGGCATAGGAGAAAGAAAGCACTATGCAATGCAGCTTTGAAGTTCATCTACTTATCTAGGGCCCAGGTCTGTACCCATGAATCTACCCGGCAGGATCACACTCCTGTGGACATATACAGACACTCTATAATGACCAATCTCTCCATGTTCTCAGTCTGAAAAAAAAAATGACCAATCTCTCCATGTTCTCAGTTTGAAAAAAAAAAGACAAAAACCATCAATGTATTCCTACTATTAGCTAATATCTCCTGGTTTAGTTTTGCCCACTAGATGGGCTAAAAATGGCTAATCATGATATAAATAATGTTATCATAAATTTCCCAGAGTACTATCAGAAATTTAAGCTTTCCATAGATTCCTTGGAAGTAAATTCTCATTAGGGTTAGGCATTCGTGTATCTTGTTTCACAGGTCAAGCAGAGTAGCATCACACTAACATGAGAGCAAGTTTCTAGTTGCATCACTACTGCTTATGAAGAACACTTGCAGCAAATCCCCCAAAAACTTAAACTCTTGTGGAAACTTCAATTCTGTAGTGCCTATTGAGCCAGGAGATTTTTGCAGCAACTAGACAACTTTCTGAAACAAGTCAGCATGTATTAGCCAACTAGAACTGCTTTTAAGATCCATAGCTAGAGGACTAAAAAATCCCCTGCTAAAAATCTATACAGGCAGCCAGTTCTTAATAAAGCTTCCAGAAGCCCACAACCTTCCCTTCTAGTTACTGCAATCATTCCATGTTTGCATTTTCTAATTACCAGGTTTCTGACTGATAAAGGATTTCTTCATGTTATGATGAGACATCTTTACTCCTATGCAAATATTCCTTTAAGTCATAAATAAACAAACTTATTCCGGTTTGTGGCACCACAGACAAAAAAAAAAAGTCCTTTCAATCCAGGCAAACAAACAAACAAAAAAAGCTGTATTGGTAAACCAAGTCAAGCATGTTTTAATGAACATACAGAACTTCCAATATCATATGTTTTATGGTATCTAAAAAGAAATATTCTCCTCAATGGAACAAATTGTTTCAAGCTCATTAAAACCAAGAGAAATATTTCAAAAATCACAAAACACTGTGGTGGTCTCTTAATTAAATGTTTTTAAAATTTTATCTTGTTATAACTGACATTATGACTTCCTATCCATGCTTAAAGAAAAACAAGTTTTAAAGTATATTAATTTATTACAGACTGGATATG
Source organism: Ardeotis arabs (assembly GCA_011801015.1). Classification (NCBI taxonomy): domain Eukaryota; kingdom Metazoa; phylum Chordata; class Aves; order Otidiformes; family Otididae; genus Ardeotis; species Ardeotis arabs. The sequence continues at coordinate 20,033 of JAAGAY010133214.1, forward strand.
GGTTTGATCTGCTCAGAATATTTGTCTTTCTAAATATTATGGCTAGATCAAAAGTAGTTAAGATAAATTTTTTTATTGCTTCTAGAATATAAAATCTTGTCTTTAGTAGAAGTTTCTAAATAATATATTGGTAAACAAACTATGTCTGTAATTAGCGTGGCCAGCAGGAGCATGGCCAGCAGGAGCGTGGCCAGCAGGTCGAGGGAGGTGATTCTCCCCCTCTACTCTGCCCTGGTGAGACCCCACCTGGAGTACTGTGTCCAGTTCTGGAGCCCCCAACATAAGAAGGACATGGACCAGCTGGAGAAGGTCCAGAGGAGGGCCACGAAGTTGATAAGAGGGCTGGAGCACCTTTCCTATGAAGAAAGGCTGAGAGAGTTGGGGCTGTTCAGCCTGGAGAAGAGGAGGCTCCGGGGAGACCTGATAGCGGTCTTCCAGTACCT
>JAAGAY010133215.1:0-49794 GCA_011801015.1 Ardeotis arabs
AATTTTTTTTTTTTTTTTTTTTTTTTTTTTCTGCTGCTGCCCATGAACAAAGATTAAGCGCTGGGTCTGCAGATTTCCAGAAAAAATGTACCATGCCATAGAACATAGCTGAGACAACAGAGGTGGCACACGGAGCGTCTGGGTTGATAAAGACAATTCTTATCCTGTTACCCTACCAGTGAAATCTTGGCTTGGTAGGTCACAGGGGCTTCAGCAAGTCAGGGGTTTCTCTCTGCTCTTTGGATCAGCAGCCCTTGGTGATCGTTATTGCTTCACGCAGCTCGGGAGGCTGCGTCTTCCTGCCAGGGGCTTTTAATTGTGCCTGACTTCAAGAGAAGCAAATCATCCTCACCAGAGTCACTATGTACATTTATTAAGGAAGCCTCTATGGAGAAGACTTTATTAATAGCTGTCATTATTAATGAAAATTGTGCAATGGTTGGTGTATTAGCACTATGTATGGAGGAATGTGAAAGAGGAACAAAATGACAAATTTTTTTTTTTCTTCTTTGGAACTGTACATCCTTTCTTCAGTTCTGCATGTGCATAAAGTGGGACCAGGGGAAAAAAAAAGGATGGCTATGGATCTCTGCAGCTGGAGAGAGCTCTACCCTGGGTTGGATGCTGGTTCCCAGCCTTGTCAGATTTCTGCACCTTGACAAACAGAGGATGAATCAAGCACCGAATTAATTCCCCTGTGCAGCTCTGGGTGATGATGATGTTCCCTAGTTGTTAGCTCTGAGGTGGGAAATCTACCCTTCCTCTGCGTAGGATGGACTGCAAGGACTATATTCACTGCAAAAGGGCACAGATTGTGTGATTTTGGAGATGGTCCCCTTCATATCCAGGGTTTATTTGATCCTTTCCTTACCAACCGGTCTTGCCAAGCCAAAGCATCAGAGCAGCTTAGATTTCACTCACTTCTCATCTTCGTTTCCCAATCTTGCAGCCTCTAGCAAATGCTTATTTTAGCACCAGCTGGCTGTGATCCCTTTGAACTCCCTGATATGAGATTAAATGTTAATTTATTACATATCGTTATAGGATTATATGTTATCTCTAGAATAATGGAATCCAAATGTTAGAATAGGATGTTTGAGATTTAGTGCTTGCACACATTTTCCTCCACTCAGGAAACAAGAATAGTTGAAAGTAGAAAGCTGAAAAAGAGGTGAATTAATCTGACTGATCACAGCTAGCCAAGAGCTCAAGTCCTGGAAGAGCATAGCCAGAGGTTCATAATCTTTTTGCAGAGTTCGGAAGAAGTGGAGAAGTTGACTGAATTTTCTAAAAAGTAAATAAGTATGAAGACATTGTTATCTGATTTAGGTATTCCATGGGCTAAATCCCGGATAAATTATGCAGTGTGAATTACATGCTTGGCTCGAGTTATAAGCCCCAGAGGAGGCAGAGTGCTGGAGTGACCTGTATGCTGAGTTCCTGCAGAATTTTATTCCCTAGGCTATGGGTAGGTGAGCAGAACTGGATGTAATAAGATATGACTTGAACTTGAATTGACTCAAACTTGAACTGCACTTGTGATGTTTCCACACAAAGGTTTATAGAAGATGCCACTAAGCAGAAGGTGAACACGGCTTTTTTGCTGCTCACCCTCATTGCCCATTGCGGCAGCTTTGGCTGGGTAAATGCTGACGTTGAGCTGTGATGGAGCGGCATCCTCAGCATGCACAAATACTGGGCTGTTCCCACGCACAACTGCTGCTTGTCAGATGTGCAGAACCCTGGGCTGGCTCTCTGGTGGGCTGGGGCAGTTGCAGGTGTGAGTTTGCAGGGTCTAGGGTGGGAGCAACGCTGCGGCCTTTGGCGGGAGTGGGACAGGCTCTGCATCCCAGGGCACATAGATGAGATTAGGGTTGATAAGGTCACACTGGATTTACGTGGTCTTATTCTAGCCAGAAACTGGGCCTGCAGACTTGGGTTAATGTAAGAAGTGGCTCAGAGGAGCAGGGGACAGCTGTTTGTATTTCTAACCTCTGTACTAAATTGTTACTGGTCCAAATTTAGTTCCTGTTTCTTAAATGGTTCATTTTCCCTGAAATAGCTGACAACTGCTACTACTACAGGCTAACTCTACACATAAACACTTCATGTGTGGACAGGTTGTTCCCAGGCTTTCCAGATCTCTCAATCCTCGATCTTTTTTGCCAAGCTGCCACAGATTGCTATCGGTGAATTGTTTCAATTCAGAGGTAATAGGTCAAATTGGGAGTGCTATAAATTAGTGTGTGTCCAGTTCACGTCCTCGAGGTAGTTTATCCTGGTAGGTGAGCACTTTCTGCTCTGTTTGAGGCACTAGCCTAAACTCATCCTAATGTTGATGATTTGGAGTTTCCTAACTAGTGTGCTGGTTGGGCTATGATAGTGGTGTCCTATGACTCTCTCCATTTTATAATTGCCCTGTCATTGAAAAAAAGCTTCTCAGGCCATCTCAAATCTGATCTAACTTACTCTTCTTGACTCTGAAAGAGTTTGAAAATGCTGTCAGCTAATGCTGATTATCTTTTATTACCTTAATATATTGACACAAGTGAACCACACAGCAAGTATGACCTCATCCAATTTTGTTTTTTGCTTGAGAGTTTTTATTCTTTGCCTATAAGTTAATTGTCTGTAAGCAAGAGAACCATATTTGGTGCATCACAGTATGAAAGCCGTAAGGTTTCACATTCTTTATACACCAGTATTTTGACAAGATCTCCTTGAACTGCCTCCTCCAGAGCTATTGGGAATTTTCCTTGTACTTAGAAAATCGAACTCTAAATTGCTAATCGGCAACAGACAGAGAAACAAACACCCGAGAAGTCCTGGGTGAAGGCTGCAGGCTCCTTCTTCTCTCCCCAAGAGGAGCTGTTCTCCACGTGTGAATGACAAGCCGCAGCCTTTGATCGTTGCAGTAAGAGAAAAGCGGTACCAAGAGATGGTTACTTTGTCCGTTCTGACAGCATCAGCCATGAATTTGTAAAATATGTCAAATGTGTATTCATAACGTAAAATAATGCATTCAAGTGTGAAAAAGTATGCTTTGTTCTGATGCCGGGATGTGCTTGAGCAGAACTGCTTCAATAAGGAAGGGAGCAGGGGAGGAGCTCAGCAGTCACCTTAGGAATGCAAAGCTCTTTCACTCCGTAACAAATTAATGGAGTTGCTTGAGGCTGTTGTCATTCAAAAAAAAAGTTGAATTAAGTACAGGAATCTGTGAGAAAATAGAAGCTTTTGTTCTACGTATTTTCAGTGAGGGGAAAAAAGCTGTCATTAGGAAGGAAGGATTCCTGTTTTCCTGTGCTGTTCCCTGAGAGGCAGATATCAATTGATAACTTAATGATGTCTGAGCTGCAGAACTACGCCTGTGTGGCTGCTCCGGTGAGAGTCGGAGAGCACATATTGCTTTGGGAGGCTGGTTAGCGTAATATTGGTTGCCTGTGAGAGCAATGCAAAGTGCAGGTTAAAGACTGGGTTCAGAGAAAAAAAGGCGCAGATATCCCTGAACTAATAGTGGTGAACCTGTAAAGCTGTGGAGCTTTTTCTGAAGCTCATAAAAGGCTGGGTGGCCTTGCGGGTCTCTGTCCTGAAACTTCGTAGCTTGTGCTTAAATTTCCCAGTGGGAAAACTCCCTGCCTTAGTGAGACTGCACACAGACTGGAACTGATATATGTGCGTGCATGTTTGCAGGATGGGGACACAAATCTGGCTGGAGGCAACAGCCTACACCTCTGAAGTTCAGTGGGGAAACCTAAGTGAAAGCTGACTTCTTTCCACAGACCTAAACACTGCAAAGATTTAACCAGGAATTTAGCGATCTACATTGCTAACGGTCCCAAAAATCAGCATGTGTAGTCAGGGTTGCGTCCAGGGGAGAAATCCAACGGTAATGAGAAGTGAAATGAGAATTGCTGCCAGTGCTCAGGCAGAGCTGTGGGGCTAGCGCTGGGCCCAGGATTTTGCTTTGCGTGTCTCCGCATCCTGTTTTGTTTTATCGTGGTCCCCCAGAGGGGCTGTGTGTGATGTGTGCTCTTCCTGGGATTACCGTCACAGTGGGATATGGATGAGTGCTGGTAAGACAGAGGATTTTCTGTGCATTCAAGACATATCTGTGTTCTTAATAACTTTACAGGGGTTTTATTGTAAGCTGCTTTTGTGGTTTCCCACGGCTGTTCGGGCCCATTGGTTTGGAGCTCATTTCCTCCAAGAGCTTTGAAACAACAGGATGGAGAATCCATTGAAAGCCCATTGCACTGGAGAAAGGTTTTGGCCCAACCTTACCTCTTTCTGACAATGCCTTTGGAGAATCTGCTGCTAGCATTTTAATATCCTGATATTTCTGGCTCATGCGAGGAATTTTTCAATATCACCAAAAGCAGAAGCTTCTGTGGGGAGACTCAGAAGTGCTATAAAATGATGTACCTGTGTAACCTGTGGATACAGGAATGTAGAAAGTCTGTAGAATATAGAACTTCAAGTTACTTTGCTTCATTTCATCTTTAGATGTAATACTCGAGGCGATTGACTGCAGGCACAAGCTGAGGTTTGCAAAGAGAAACACAGCCAAGATCCCGGTTCTCCAGGAGCTGAGGGAGAACTGCCAGGGAGGGATCAGCCCAAACTGGGGCAGAAGTTATTGCTGTTAATGCTTAGAGGAAAAATTGAAAATGTGGAAGCAGATTTAGGGAAGGATCCTTTTGAAATGGCATTTGCTCCTTAAAATGGGAATGCAAGCAGTGCAGTCGGCACTGTGTTTCTCTGTATTGTTTTAATGGTGAACTCCATCTGGGAGTAATGGCAACCTGCGTTAGTGATTTGGGGAGTAAAATAGGCTTCCTGAAAATTTGGGGAGTGGAGTTGAGAGGGGACTTTCTGGTTCCTGGAAGGCAGCTGTGCCATGGTGTCATGGGATGCTCTTTATACCCGTGCCCCATGTTCCCTGCCTGCTTCCTTTTGGGATGCCGTTTGCTGGGGTTGTGAGGGCATTTACCCCAGTCCCTTATTGCTGTAGCCTTGAGGAACTTTGTGAGAGAAGGGGATGCACTTTGCTATTCAACCTTAGCTGCTTAGATCAATATCTGCAGTGGGAGAGTGATTTTAATAAAAGGACTCTGTCTCAGCTTTCCTATCTCCGTGACAGATAGACCCCAGCTAACATAAATCCTGGCCTTTCTCCTGTCAGTCTCTTGCCTTTGTGTGACATAGATGTTTTGACACTGAATACAAATATTTCACAGTTGGCTAATAGTTTAGAGCATATATTTAAGAGATTTACTTTTGCAATCACCTGCTGCCTTTAGTGAACATGTTTGCCTTGTAAGGCCTTTCTGTTTTTTGGAGAATATATCCACACACTCCCATACACATATTCGTTTTCTGTTGTTTATGAAATATCACAGAGGGAAAATGAGTTTTGCTTCAGATAACAGTAGTAGGGAGCCCACTCCTATCCTCCTCTTTAGCAATGAGAGCCTCCAGTAGCAGTGACAAACCTTATTTATCAGATGTCAGGAGGGACGTACAGCGGCTTGCAATGCTGGCAGCTGAAAGCACCAACTGCACCGGGGTGAGGAGCAATGCCAGGAGCAGGGCCATGTGGTGGGGAGCTGGATGAGAGGTCCAGCAGCCCGGCTGCGGCCCCCGGGGCTGTCACCTGGTTTAGCTTCACCCAGAGTGGCTGTGCCTCTTGACTTCCCCCGTAGCAAAGGTGTGCTGCCCGGGTGTGCAAATCACCCCTCCTGAGTTGGCAGTGCCCCGGTTTTCAGGGTGGGTTTTGGTATCTCCACCTGCAGCTAAGAAGAGCTGAGGGGTGTCTGGAAAGGAGAAGGAGGTTTTGGGAAATCCTAATGCTGCTCATGCCTGGCGGAGGCACTTTGAGGTGGGCTGTGGTGTTCATGGTTTGTGTTTATGGGGTTTCTGCCCACCAAGCAGCAGGTCGTGCAAAAACCTTGGGGTGTGTGTGCATGGCTTTAGCAGTCATCTCTCCCCTCCAGGTAACCAGAATAGAAACCCTCCGTGGTTAATCAGGTGTTTTTAAACTTCAGTTTAGCTTCAATAGTGGCTGTCATTCAGTTCTTTCAGCTGATGAATTCGTGACCTTTAGCCACTGTGCTAATGCCTCTAATTGTAACTGGCAGGACAATTTCCCTATTGCTGTTGTACGAGAGACGCAGAGAAACTCACCAAGAGCAGCCTGTGACTTTTAACTGCTGTATCAACACCCCTAATTGAAACTAAAATGGCAAGTTAGGCCAGTGATCAGCCCAGCAGAGCAACCTGAGCGATTGCAACAGCCACATTAAATGAGAAAACTCACGGGGGATTTCCTCTCTTGGGCACCCTCCCTGCACTGAGATTTGGGCAGTTAAAGCAGCTTTGTCAGTTATCTGCACTGAAGGTGGCCTTGGCTGTGATGAGTGTGATACGGAGGAAAACTCCCTTCTAACACTCCAGGAATTAATCTGGGCTGGAAAACCTTAGTTCTGCAAATACCTGTATTGCCACTGTCAGAGGAGGTGGGAGCTGGGGACGGCTGATGGACACTCAAAGGAGAAACCCTGTGAATGTCTCATCTCATTTCTGCCTGGTTTTTGGAGAGGGAGTGTTCAGTATCTCTGTGCTCTCTTCGTGCTCACACTTTTTCTCTGTAGATTCACCCTCGGTATTTGTTCTGTCTCATTCACCCATCGGAGTGATCCCCTTCTGCTTAACGGAAGTAGTATTTTACATACAAGAGATTGGGCAAGAACTTACTGTGAACACCTGGCTTAGGAACATCATTATCCCGTGCTTTGTACAGTCCGTGCATGGGACTACATAGTGCTTCTGCACTACATATATGTCGTACTACAGGAATACATTTTATCAAACTTCTAGCTTTTGCTGTCAGATATGTTGGAATAAATGTTTTTTTAACAACGAAGACTTTGGCCAGAAGCATGTGTGTGAGAGCGAGGTGGAGATGAATAAATAGAACACGTGATGACATAAAGATTTTATGGGGTATGGGGATGGGCACGTTACTCACAGATGGTGAAACCATCCCAGTATGTTTCAAGAAAAGCTATTTTAGAGATGTTTAGAGAGTTTTAAAATTTTTTTTATTGTGACTATTTTTTCTATTACTCCAACCCATAAAACCAGATGCCTTAGTTACCGTGTTTCCTGCTGTACAGGGTTCAGAGGGAGCAATAAAAGCCTCTGAAACGTACCTGAAATGGCCTTCCTGCAGTTACAGATGTCACAGGTTTAATGTCCTGTATCTCAGGTCCTTCCAGGCCTTGACATGATGGCAGCATTTGGAGGAAAGGGGATCTCTCTTCTCCCTGGTGGAATAACATTTCTACTTTATAACTGCTAGAGTTGCTGGATCTTTGGCTTAGAAGCTATGACAAATCTAAGTATAACAGCCAGTGTTAATGGTTCAGGAGGAATTTGCACTCCTCAGGTTTCGACAGCATAATTTTGGGCAGGAATTGTGCTCAAGTCTGGTGGTTCTCAAAAAGAGATGATGGTGCTGGAGCAGCAGAAGGGTGTCCTGTCTAGGAAAGTTAAACCCTCATGAAAGGTGAATTCAAGTTGTTATAGTGGTGTAGCACATTACATACATACTCTTATTTCATCCTAAAAAAAGGATTTTTGGTTTCATACTCTGTCTCCTTTGAACTAAAAGAACTCCTGTCTTTGGAAATAAACGTATCTGCTTGGAGAACCATTCTGCTGCAGTGATAATGGTTCAGCTGTAGTTTAAACCTGATAAAATGTTCTTATGTGGGCAAATCTGATATCTGCATGGGCTAGCGTGGAAGTCGGAGGAGGAAGCACAGTAGCTTTATTGCTTGGGTTGCATGCTGTTACCTGGCTAGGATAAATGTGTGGTCTATTTTGATAAACAAGCCTGAACTCCTCCTTCCCAGTAATAAAGTTGTTAACAATCATCTTCCCAGAGAATGGCAAATAATGAGATGATGGCTTAACAAGGCAGTTCCTCAGCCTTTTGTAAGTAGAGCCTCGTTTCCTTGGTGAAAAAAAAAAAAAAATCTCTAATCTGCTCATAGCGCTGCTATGAGGGTTTTTACTTTCAACTAAGTAAAAAAAATCGGGATAAACTTTGTGTATTTGTTTGATGCATTTACTTTACCCCGTTTTGTTTGTGTGCTTGCATGTGTTTGTGTAATGATGTGTCCTCTGATTTGCAATTGCTTTAGGGATCACCTCTGGGGTGTGGCAGGTGAGGGAGCGCAGACTAAGAATGGCTGTAGCAGGTCAGAGCACAGATCCATCTGGCCCAGCAGCCCCTTTCTGATAGCACCCAAAAGCAGATTCTCAGCTGGAAAGAGTAGGATCAGCCAAGCTCAGAGGATGCTTCCCCTGAAGATGCTCTCAGCAGACCATGGCAGAAGTCCTTTCTTTGCATAACGCTGATTTTGGGAGTGCAGCGAGCAGCATTCTCTCTGGAGTCCAACACTTCACATGTTTTCCTTGCTGGAGTAATGGCAGTTTTTGGTTTTTGTTTTTCTCCAGTTTTCCAAACTTTTGCTGATAGAGAACCCCAAATTAATCTTCAGGCCTTTTGGGTGTTGGATTACACTCTGCCTCACTCCTTTCTGAGCCAGCAGAGATGCTAATCCTGTCGTACCTATTCACTCAGTCGTAGAGGAAAAAGTATGAAAATAAGTTGCTAGTCCAAGCTAAATTTAGATTTATTCAGTTGGAGTTAATTATAATCTTTATTTAGTCCCAAGTGATGCCTTCTTATCATACACTTATTATAGCTGAGAAAATTAATTTTTATTCTACCATAAAGGTGAATGTAATAATCTGGGTTCAGGGAAGGGATTACTTTAATAAGATTTATAGGCAGCCTTTCAGACAGTACGGCTTTATTGCTATCTGTAGGTGGCCTTGCTGTACGTATGTCTTTCAGTATGGGTGACTGTGCAAAACGCATGCAAGCTAAAAACTGTAGTAAGCACCAGCTCAGAAACTTCCACACTTAATATTTTGGCAACGGTAAGCGGGCACAGCACTTGACTTGCTTTGGAACACAATAATACAGTTTATTACTGAACTTCTGGCCTGAGCAGGGGTTTCATTCATATGCATGGTTTAATTTTGCACTGAAAAATATATTTTAGTAGACAAAAGATTTATGAGGCCTGTGATGTTGCTTTCAAGCTTTTTGGAAGTGGAGTGATGGGGAAACATAGGCATGCGGTGTGGGAGGAGAAGCTTTAGTGAAGAGTGAGCCATCAGATCTGATGGGCCAGGACTCTTGCCTGTAGACTTCTAAACCTCCAGCGTGCAGTTCCGCGTTGGCCACCTTTGGCAATCGAGGTAACAGATAGAAATAGGCTCCTCCCAAGGGTGATTTATCACCCCTAAGGTATAAGTGTCTAGGAGAGGAGGAATTAATTCTGGAGATACCCTTTTCTGTGATTTACTGAAAGGGGAGGCCGCAGTGTGTGCTGGGCTTAGATACCTGTCTGAAACGAGATGGGCTGACTCCCGCGGAGGGTGGCCGGAGTGTGTAGCTGCAGTGAAGCTTGGGTAGCAGACGTTTGACTGAGACATCTGAAGATAAGTATGTGAGACATTGTCCCAAGCCTACAAAAGTTAATTAACCTCTTTTCAGTTTTAGATGTTTGGATTAAATAGACTTCCTTTTTTTTTTTTTTTTAAATTGCATCCTTTTTCTTGTCTTTCAAAACAAGCTGCCTGACTAGCAATGTTTTGCAAAGCCAATCTCTGTCTCCACAAATGTGTAATCAAGATTGAATGTAAGGACTGTAAACTGGTTGCGAGTCCTACATCAAGTTCTATCCTTACATCAAACTAGGATAACAAGAAGAGAGAATGAGAAAAGCTTGAAGGGATCCTATCATCTTTTCTCACGCTACGGTTTTTTATATGTTGACAGCTTCTGGGCTGACTTTAAATTAATGTTCAAAAAGTATTGGGAACTCTTCTTAGCTCTCTCTTGCAGTGTCATTTATATCTTCAGATTATTCTGTTACAGTTGAAACGATTGTTTGTTATTACAGGTATTTTTCTGTGCCAGTGTGGTTCACTGTGTAACTACCTCAAGTACTAAAGGAGCAAGGCTTGTTCTTGAATGGCGGATGATGGAAGTTGTTCCTCAGTGGGACTACAGAGGGTTTTTCTCCTCCTTTTCCTCCGTAATGTAAAACTGAGGAGATGAGTCACAGGATGGACTCTGAATGTGGGAAGTAAATAGTGACATCCTCCTTTCGTGGTTATTTTATTGAATTTTGAATGAGTCAGGGAGAGCATGAAGCAGGTGTTCATCTAGGCTCCTTAAAATCCTCACACAGCCCAAACTTATCCTACTCATAGTGCTCAAATGAGGTCTAAACTCCTGGTAGATTTTCACACTGTAATCAGCCTCCTCATTTTCCTGCTGCAGGATTAAGAGTCAGTTTCCCCAGCTTGTAGGCAGGCCAGATCACCTTGCACCACCTCCCATGGCTGGGGTCCCTAAACAGCATCAGGTCTTACCCCTTGCATGCATGATAGAAAGTGACCTACACAGCTGGTCTGGAATTAATTATTCTGCTATAATTTATCAGTTCTAGAATAGCTTTCCTTGTGTAGACACCCTATTCCGGGATACACTGTGTTTTTATTCCAGGATAATGCCTGCATTTCCAGAGCAAAATAATTATTATGAATAGAGCCGTTTTTATAGTGGAATAATGTAGATGTGTAGTTTGGTCTTTATGGTCTTTAGCGAGGGCTGGTGGGAAGGGCTGGTGATTTTTCTCCTATACAGACAAGCCATTGATTGCCTCTGTATGAGTCATGGATAACATCATAGTACTTACTGGCACCACATTACTTGAAATTATTCCTCTTTTACAAAGAGGAGTGTCTGTATGATCTCACGCTACAATTCTGATGATGCTGCAGGAATGAAGAATTTTAACATTTTCAAAGTTTTTCCACAGGTGCAGGACTGGCTTTCTTGTTTGTTTTCAGAAAAAAAAAGGATGTTGAAAAATTGCATATTGTAAATGCTTCTTGTTCCTCACACCTCCAACTTTGGAATTACTGAGGGTTTATGGCAGACTTGGCTGCTGGTAAGTAGTTAGCTAAAGTAGAGGGAAGATTTAGATGTGAAATTTGGATTTATGCTCCAAGTAGTCAGAGTAAGGACCAGGAAGGGGCATCTCCCTGATGCACAGCATTGCTTGGTTGGTTATGTGCATGGTGGCTTCCCCTCTCTCTCTGCTCTTCAGAAACATCAGAAGGGTATTTCCTTTCCATCTGCACTCGCAGAGTTTGCAGGATGAACTGGGCTATGAGGCGGCTGCCCAGCTCTGGAGAGAGGGGTTTTGGCATAAAATGGGAGCGATGAGATTTTACAAGTTGGCCTGTTGCCCTAGGGATCTTGGTAGTTGGCTTGTCCAAATAAATGTGTTAAAAGGGGCAAAGCACCTGCTGAAAAACTGTTACAAGGTAAAAGTTATTTTAGAAATTCAAGCTAAAAGTCTCAAGTCCTGCCCAACAACGTGTTATTTCCATACATTCCCTCTCAGTGCCCTTAGTGCCAGAGCAGTCTGGGGAAACAGACTGTGTTCAGCCTTTGAGATAGCACTGGGCTCTGGGATGCTCACTGCGCCTCCATTTACTTTTCTTCAACTCTTGCTCTCTTTTGTTACATAATTAGGACTAACCCACGTTCTGATCTAATGTTCAGACCTCTTTTGATCTCGCTGGAGTGCTTATTAAGGGAGCAGGTGATTTATTAGTTACTCTGTTGCACACCAGCAAACCAGAAATGTGTCCTGTTTCTGATTGTTGCTGTAAGGAGATTGATGCTGTGGTGCCGACGTGTCGAATTAAAAAGGCGGGGTATTGGCCTGCCATCCTATGAAGTATTTCTTTTTAGATGTTCCTACAGCATCATAAAATGCTGCTAAATTCAGATATCATATTTTGTTGCAGGCTGGTTCTAGGACAAAGCCCAGCCCTGTCTACTGGTGTTTATGGCTTCCCATATAAGCTTTCAGACAAAATTTGTGTCTCATTTTGTTTGAGTTACAGCAGGCTGATATTCTAGTCCTCGTACTGGTTCTGAGAAGAGGCACTGAATGTTGCCACTGTAATGAAACAGAGGAAAGGGAAAAACATATCTTTTAAACTTCCTGTAAATCACTGCCTGAGAGAGATAAAATATCTGCATAAAGAATGAGGAGGGCAGGGGAAAAGTCCTATAAGGTAAATACAGATGCATCCAAGCCTTGCCTTGGTTTTGGTTCGTCTTTAGGCTTAGGAACTGTGTCGGTGTTAAATCTCCTCTGCGTTCTGATGTGTCTTGGGAGAAGGCAAACTTTTGCTCTTTTTCCCAGGAATTGGAGGGCTTTCTTGCTGCTCTATGTCCTTTGCTTTTCTGTCTAGCTGCACAACGGTTATGATAAATGCAACTCCTCAAATGTAGTTTGATTTATCTACAATTAATCCAGGAAGGTGCTTGTGTGCATTTGACTTCTCAGGGATGAAACAAGACCCTTCCTCCACGTGCTGCCTCGGCTTTCACAGGAGCAAACTTCACTTCCAGTGACCGAGTTGTGCACAGTGGCACGGCAAGCCATGCCGTGTCAAGGTGCTCTATAAATAGCAGGGCAGTAATGGAGCTGCTAAAACATCCCTTGGTGACTTTACTTCTAGAATTGGCATTGATCTTCTCCTTTCTCCCTTCTCCTCCGGCTACGAGCAGGATGAGATTTGACCTGCACTGTGTTTCCCAAGCACTTTGTCATTCAGCGTTTGGATAAAAGCGTTGGGGCTCCCACAGAGCAGCACAGCAAGCAGTAGTAGGGGCATTGCCTGACCCCTGCTAAACGGTGGTCACCAGTCTCTGCTCTTTGCCTCATCCCTGTTGTAGGTTGCTGTGGTTTCCTTGCCTTGTGCAGCCTCCTGTGCCCAGTGCTAATGGGCAGTGGTGCCCATCTCTGCTACACAGCACCTACTACTTTCCATGGTGTTTGTCTCACCTGTGCCTCCTGCCTCCTACACTGCTTGTAGCTTGGTTAGCCTCTTTCCTGGAGACACTACCTCTGTTTTCTTCCAGAATTGCTTTTTACTACTCACATCCTATGGCTTCCCATAAAGAACCAGGGTCTCTGGGTTCTGCTTGCTGCAGGGAGTGTGCCAGCTGCCCATCGTTCACTTCTGAATGAGAAAAGATGTGGAAGGGAAGGGCTGAAGTCAGTTTTCTCCAGTAGAAAATTGGTTGTCCCCTATGTGAGCTGTGATACCATCACAAGCTGGCCCAGGTCAGCGCTCACATGGGGAAGGGAGGAGAAAGTTTCTCATCACCTGGGTTTCTGCATTTCAGCTGGGTTCCCAGGTCCGTGGCTGCGTGCAACCAGGTGTTGGCTGCATTGGTGTGTTATGAGAGATGGGCTGAAATGTTTATTCCTGGCCATAAGAAACAAGAGGACACCCAAGTGGGGCAATTGCATGGCAGCTGCTCTGCAATTACATTTGCTTATGCAGCTGAAAGGAAACCCTGATCTGATCCCCCTGTGCAGTAATGAGAGAGGAGACGTTTGATACTCTTTTCTGCTGAGGAATTTTTAATACTTATGTATATTTACTTATTCCCACAAAGAATATTCCAATGGCTGCAGAAAAACCTTGACACAATTAAATATACAGCAAAAGTAAAGGCAGAAGTATTGTGATGAAATAAGAAGCATTTAAACAAGTGTAGATAACATCAAGCCATCGAAAATAAATGAGCAAAATGTCAACTGAGAACGAGAGTGGAGCGAAGTCAAATGGATAAGATTTGCCCTAGAATCTGTCTTCAATAAGTGTAGGCTTTAAAAATACACCACCTGAAAAAATAGCTTAAATTTTAGAGCTTTTATCTGTGCTAAATTGTGGCTGCAAATATCTGAGTCATCTGGCTTGTAACAGGTGTAATTGTGCAGTTGTTGTGTTGTGTATCTGCTTTCCCCACTCCTGACAAACAGTGAAATCACCCCTAAGCCTCAGCGAGAGACAACAAGAGCTTTGACCTTAGAGTCTGTCATTGTTCCTTTGTTATCTCTCTGCATTATGGAACTGCTTCATTTTAATTCATTTGCTTTCTGTTTATTTCTTCTGTGGCAGTCCCAGGAGCTTGCATTCACCAGCTTTTTGTTGGAGCGTATGAATTGTTAGTTTGAAAGACCCACCATTTCTTTTTGGTAGAATCGCAGCCCAAATTGAATATATCTCACTATTAATTAGAGATCGGCCCAAACCAAAGACATCTGTTGGATCCCTCCCTCCCTCTGGAATCTTTTCTTGTCTGGGAAAAACTGCTCAGCGCTGGCTGGAGGATTGACCATTGTGTTGTAGAGAAACTTTTATGGTTTCCAAATGTATTTCATTCTCCTCTGGAATTAAACAAAAAAATCCCTCTAAGGGCTGGCAAACCTTCTGCATGTAAAGAATTTCTGTCCTTCTCTCAAGTTCACTCTTGCCTATAAATCCATCCCACTGAGACCTCTATCAAGCCCCCATATATTTTTTTTTTTAATGTGGAAAGTTTTGGTTTTAAGAACACAGAGCTTTTCTCAGTTTGCCACTAACTTCCAAATCACTGGCCTGGCAGAAGTGGATGGAGAGTGGTGCAGATTTGCAACCCCCCATTGCATTGTGTGTTAGCGATGTTAGGCTAAAGCAAAAGTTCTGGTTTACTGATAATATTCAGTATGCCGGTTTCTTACATATATTGAAACATGGTTGAGAAAAAGTTGTAAGTTTGATCTGGCAATAAAAGAGCAAAAACCAACCAGTAAAAAGTTTTGGAACTTAGACTGGGATCTGGCCAATCAGTCTCCTCCTTGTTGTATCCGGTACTCGATTAAGGGCTTTCAAGTAGGTGTGTGATTAGGGATCGTGGAAAGGGAGATGCACAGCTGATGCGATAAGATGCTTTCAGTGTATGAGCTTTGAGCCAACAGTATGATTCTGTGGTACCTGCGTCAGCTTGTTTCGTAATTGTGGCTAACAGTATTGATCTCTGGTAATAGATTGCTTTTGAGAAAAACTGAGGGGCATGCTAAGCAAACATTAGAGTTGTCTTTCTGTTTCCTTTTATCTTTGGCCTGCAGTGGTGGAGAGCCGAGGAGGGATCATGGACAGCATACAAAGATTTTCAAACCTGCCAACGTATCTCCCCGCGAGCTATCACATCTGCAATGCTGATGTTTTCTTCTTCCTCAAAGAAGCCAACCAGGATATCATGAGGAACTCCAGTTTGCAGTCTAGGGTGGATTCATTCTTTATATACAAGGCCAAACTGCCACCTATCCTAAATGCCACGTATGGACCCTTTTCTGTTGAACAGGCTGTTCCCTTGGACCTCATGCTGACTTCTGCATCTTTTGGTTTCACAAATAAATTTACTTTTAATTGGAAATTAAAATCTCACATAATCGACAGCTCAATTTATTCCAACAAACCTAAAATACAAACCTTATTCTATATTGCGGGGAAGGACTGGGATGACTATAATTCTGCGGAGAGGTTGCCTTGTGTGAAGATGTTTGCTGTCCTGGAGTCTAGAGAAGTTGTGGCCAGCTGTAGATTAACAGGTCCTCTAGGATTATGTGTAGCGGAGCTGGAATTATCTCCTATCTGGTTCAGCTCGCCTCCACCCCTGCTTTCAGAGGAAACAGCCTCCCTGGAAGGGATTACTGTGGAGCTCTTCTATAAGATTTACACAGCAGATGGGGAATGTTCTCCAGAGGATGCAAAATGGGAAAACAATATCCATGCAGGTCAAGATAATGAACACAAGGCTTTGTCAGCTATGGAGAGGATTGGTAGCATCATTGTTTACCCAAATCAAGACAAATTAAAACAGTCTTCACTGAGGCTAGATGAAAATATCGTTATTCGCTTACCGCTCAACCCGGTCAGAGAAGGTGACGTTGTGACCTTTCATATTTCCCTGGCTGATGACTCTCTAGCAGACCAGTTTGTGTTAAGGTAAGAGAATTTTTAAAGTGCTAAATAGTCTACAAATCGGGACAAATCGATGTCAGGTGTAATTTCTTTGGTTACACTTGATGTTTTCCTGAAAGAATTTAAGCATTTCCTCTCCAACTGGGGAAAACTGTAAATAGTCTTGATTTATCTGTGTGGATGACACTTTTTGGAACATGGGAATTTGTTTTAAAGTATGAGCTATAAATGTTTGTATGAGTATTTTTTGTTTTAATTCTATTTTCTTGTCGGTATAATTCTGCCTCTTAAATTATGCCTCTGTAAGTCAGCCAGGGTAACTGCTGCGATCCATTTTGCTAGACAGTTTGCAGGAGGGTTTTCCATTTCTTTGGTGAAGCTTCCTCTGTTTTTATCAACTTTCTTATCATCTTTCCAAAGTATGTGGGATACATCTTGCACAGGTTGTATGTGGTGAGGAACTTATTTTGTTGCATTGTACAGAGGGGAGCTGAGAGGTGAGGGAATGAGACGTGCCTCAGCTTGCGTAGGGGTCTTTGGCAGAGCCAGGATTTGGATCCAAACTTTGCAGGTTGTCTTCGCTTTTCCTGTAAGACAGCCCATCCTGCTTCCTCAAGCTTTTGACTGCGTGTTGCATGGCCCATTTTTGTTTTAAGTTTTGAGACTTTCTGGTGATCTTTACTTGTGAATCTGCCTGTAATAGGAGAATTCAAGCATTTCTAACCACCCCGAGGGTTAGTGCTGCATATTTGTTATGTCCTTAGCTGTCAGAGTGTGGGTTCAGAGCTGCGTAGAGACCAAATTCAGAGAGAAATGTGAGCCAGACTAGGGGAATAAAAGGGCCAAAAGGTAATTGGAAAGTGTCATGTGTTGTGAGAATGTGAGACGCTTGGGAAAGAAGGAGTTGCAGCCCGTGCTAGCAAACCTCAAAACAGATTTGTGCCTTACTTCTAACTTTTGATCCGAGAACGATGGGAGCAGAACATGACAGAAGTACACTTCGGGGACAGATGTTGAGAAAACAGACAGCAAACCTTATGCAGCACTTTCAAACTGTTCAACATTTGTGAAATAGCACATGCATATTAATAAACTTAGAGATTGCTGGGTGAATCAGGACAAGTGGTTCATAGTGCAGTGCACAGGCAGACGGAAAGAAATGGACCACAGTATTCCAAGCACTTGCATCTACTCAGGGTGTGGGGGAAATGTGTGAGAAGTATCGTAAGGTTTAACCAGACTTTAAAAGGTTTAGGTCAGGAAGGATCTTCCTCTAAACCCAACTTATTCTTGCCTTTACCTGGATTTACTGGTTTTTCTTCATTAAATATGGTTTTCACCAGCATCCACTGTCAGTAGATGGACCAACCTCGTGGAGCAGTCAGGTTTTGGCAGTTGTATATTGATCCGCAGTGCTATAGCAGAGATTATGGAATTTGCCTAAGGCTCTGCAAGGATTTAACATCAGCTCTTAATTCTCAGTTTTTTGTTCTCTTTGCCACACCACAGATAAAGTTCCCTAGGTGTTAGAGACAACCTAAGATGAGGATGTTTTCTTTCCATTGGAATTTCTAAAATAACATTTACCTCCTAACAAGTGATGCGAGGGAAGAGTTTTGATATTTCTGCTGGCCAGGAAAGAACCAAAAGCTTCTTGCAGAGATAGTTTTGAAATGCTGTCTTTCAGAAGCAAATTAGTTTCTGGAAATGCTGAGCACAGTAACTCACTGAGGGTTTCAAGGAAGCAGAAACCGAGGGAGTCAAGAGCCTCCAAAGTGGGGAGCCTTAGGATGAGCCAGAAGAGCCTGGCTACCGCCGTGACCCTCATCATCTTCCATAGGCCCCCATGACTTGCATGTCTCCAGCTGGCAGGAGTCACTTGACGACTCTCTCCCAACATGCGAAACATGCATCTCGGTGCTCCAGAGCTGCTGGGAAGGCAGTCAGGTTTCCATGGGGATTTCCTTCTTTGAAAAGTGTGCGGAATCAGTTCATCTCCAGGAGATGTTTCTGTTACAATAAATCAGCATGTTTTACATGCCCAGAAATATTTCCTTGGAAAATTCACTAGCGGCTCTGTGTAGCCTAGCCTGTCTGGTCTTTTATTTGACTTTGCTTGCATCGTGCTTTTCATCAGAGAAACTGCAAGTATTTCTGTTTAACCTTCAGTTGAATGCTGAAAGTAAGAGGCAGAATGCAATTCTGTTGGTGGTTCACCCGTCCTCCAGAATGGAGAGAGCATCAGCAACTGTTGCTATGATTATTTTGAATGACATATGTGGGGCCCATGGAGAGATTATTCAGCTGGAGTTTACACAGTAGGCAGGGAGTTACGCCGAGGGAAATACAACCGCTATAGTGCCTGCATCTAATTTATGCAGTTTCCCTCACAGGCTTTCCCTGTTTTTCAGCTCAATGCTAATGTCCATAAAAACCCAGAAGATTTTTATATATGTAGAATTTCTGTGTGTTATAGCCAGAGAAAAATACACTGAAGTGAATGTTTGCCTTGGGAAATATATTTTTGCCTAATATAACTGATTGTTTTTAATCATATCTGTTACAAGTGCAGCGGGGTGAATTGCAGTCTGGCTCATATGAGACGATAGATCAAAATCAAGTCATTCTCAACAGAGCATTTGGTGCCGACCCTGAGCTCTGACAGTATGCGAAAGAACAGATATGCTCAATTTTATACACCTCTTTACTCCTTCATGCTGTGTTGTGTAGTATTTTATTTTTATCTTGCATTTTGTTCTAGCAAAACTGACTTCAGTTCTCATATACGAGCAGATTCTTCCTTGTTTTGGTAAAATTTGGGATTCTTAACCAAGCTGTGAAACTGAAAAGCAATTGGAAACAGTTTTTTGATTCAGCAATGTGCTGTGTTGAAAGATATTTGTTAAACCTCCATCCTTCCAGTAATGCCACTCGCAGGGCGATGTTGCAGGTTATATGTGAAGTTCCAGCTATCACTTCTAGTCCCTTTCATCAGTCCAAACTGGTTTTGCTCATTTTCATTCAATAACTAGAATTTAAGATTGAGTTGGAACTCTAGTTGTGCTGTGGTCCAGGGAATTTGTTTCTTTTCATGCTGCAATCCAGCCAGGGTGGGTTGGAGGACCCAGAGATGTCAAGGGGCAGAATTTGGAGGCTAAGTGTGTGTTTAATGCTTTTGCTGTGCCTGACACTCATATTGCTCACTGTGTTGACAGATGATCTATACGTGTGTGCAATGAAATTCTTATGACACTGGAGATTAATTTGTGGCCTTGCCAGCCTGGTCTGTACTGTAAAATTTACCATCTGTGAACATAAATTTTGCCCATTATGTTAGGTGGGTTGCCACTAAACATAGTTCAACCGTAAAGACAGGTGAAATGGGCTATGTTGCCATAATTAAACTTTTCCATGGGCTACCTAGTTTAAAAAAAAAGGGAAAATGAAGCACAACTTGAGCTTCCAGCAGGACTAATACATGCATCAATGTCATAAATTTTCAGGCACTTTTTGTCTTTTGATGCACAGGAGTATTTCTGTTACTTTCTTTACTGACAAACTTGGGTAAAACATAGTAAACAAGGAAAGAAGCAAATAATGAGTGAAGAAGGGATAACACCAACTTCCATGCTATTTACTAAACAGAAGTTGTCTCCTAATGTACGTGGAGGACTTGTAAAAGAGACAGGAGAAAACAATTCTTGCTTAACTGGAAGGATGGAAATTCATCCAATAGCACTGGGAACGGCTTGCATTTCTTTTGTGGTGTATGTTATTATTGAACTCCATCTTGAGACTCAAGGGATATATTTAAAAGAAAAAAAGGAGTAATTTTGTACAGCAGGAAAATATTTAATGGAATAAATGGACAATCGCTCCTTGGTTATAGGAAAGAAACCAGGACACACTTTATAAATAAATGGCAGAGTTTTGCCCCATTTTCCAAGTCTCCCCATTTAAACAGTCAGCGAGGATGTGCTGGTAATGAAGGCTGAGCATTAATAACAATTTGTCGAGTCAGACAAAAAGTAGGGTTGTTGGCATTCATTACACGTCCCTAACATGAACCACCCATCCTTCTTTTATGCCCGATCAGAATAGAAACGGAGATTGGAGATATTCCAGGAATAACAGTAAGGGGCTGAAACCAGGTAATGAATCCCACGCTAGAGAAATGAAAGCGTCTGCGGTCAGGATGCGGTCCTCTGTCTGGAGGGGAATGGCGGGACCGTGCAAAGAAACCTTGCTGTCGTTCGGTGCCTAGGCAACCTCGGGGAAAAGGATTATCCGCTTCTCCCTGCCATGCTCCACGTAGTGCGGGGCAAAGATTACTTTTTGATTTTTGGATGAACCAGTACAAGGTGTAATACACGCCAGTTGGCTTTTACTGATTATTCTCACTAGGAAAAATGATATTAAGGATTTATATTAATAAACATACATCCATATGGAGGAGGGTATGTCTCCTGCTAAGGAATAAAAATTGCACAGGCCATTAAAACTGACTTACAAGGCTTCTGCGTTAATAATGAAAGATCTGTAGAAGTCTGAGCAGTCGTCTAGAAGGCCAAAAAAAGATCATTAAGAGGATGTCTCCTGCCAATAGCTGCCAAGAGCAAACAAGGGAAAGAAAACAGAAGGTTTTAGATCTGGAAATGCATAGAAAATGAGTGAATTCAGACTGTGGGGAATGCAGCCTGGCTGCGTGTGAGGAAGAGGCTCTGCATAGCCTTCATCACTTGTAACCAAGCTGGTATGAATGGGGAAGCAGGGCAGGATTATTACTGGTGAGAGAAATAAATGATTACTGAAGCATCATTTTAGGATGAAAATTCAGCAGAAATGGAAGTGTTGAAAAAGGGAAAAATAGACTTCTGAAATTAATCAGAAGTGCTAGTTCAGATTTAGAAATAATTATAGCATTACTGGCAACTTGGGAATATTTGTTTTATATCCAAAGACTTTAATAAACCAAGAATGAATGTTTAAATTTGTTATTTCTCTCTTTTATCTGGAAGTATATTGAACTAAATGTGAAATATGAAATACTAATATGTAATATTAATACAAAATATCAAGCAGTGCAAAGTCTGGAAATGCCAGAGATGTCTGTGCAGCCTTGTCTCCGTCCCCATGTATATACACATTATAACATATTCCTTAAAGACAAATTCACACTCTTTTTTTCCAGATCTCCTGCTTCAGTCGATGCATGCATTGTCTTCCTCCCACTGCTTTCTTTTATTTTTGTCACTGAATGGGAAAGGGAGTAACATCCTTTCAGGACACTCCTGTAAAGCCTGGGGGAACTGTCACCAGAATTTTTTTTTTTTTTTACCTTGGATAATTCATTTCTAGAAATTCTCTTTCAGAAAGGATTGAACCATTCTTTTATTTTTCTTATTGCTATTTGAGACAGGCACGTGGCCCGGAAAAAGTGGCTTTAGCTGATGAAAGCCTGCCATGGTGGTATGGGGTTATACATTTCACAAGGATGTTGTATGAAGTAGTTAGACCTGAATCTCTGTTGCCTGAACTGGAAAAGGCATCCTCCCCTGGGTACCTGCGGGCAGTGCACGGCTGTGCTGTGCCCACGTGCACGAGCTAGTCTGGAAGCAGTCATACCACACTGCCAGGTTTTCTCTCCTTTTCTATGCTTTAAGATAACCTTCTCTGCCCTAGCCACACCAGGGAGGGAGAAAAAAATAAACCACCCCCTCATACAGTCTTAAAACCAGCTGAAAATGACAAAAAAAATAGCTCCTTCCTAGAGCTCAGGCAGTCCTAAAAGCTTAAAAACCGATGGATATCCGACAGTGAATAAATGACCCAGTGAATCCTGAAAGACCCCGCAAGACTACAGTCAATAAAGCTTTTTAATGGAATTTTAGATAAAGGTCAACTATCTGCTACAATAATCAGCCATCCGCAATCACTCTTCACAGGAATAAAACAGGCATAGCAGCAGCCCCACGCGACAGCGAGAAGCTCTTGTTAGTTGTTGGATATTGGCTTTGAAGCGCTTCCAGACGGGATCGCAGCATCCCTGTGATAAAACGCTCTTTTTTTTTTTTTATTGAGATGTTTTCTGACGATGACTTCTGTCGCCCCGCAAAGGGGTCTCAAGCGTGCTGCTTTGTCCAGAAACACAGCTGCTCATACCGTGGCGTTATTCAGGTGTTGTTAAGGTAAAGGAAAATGAGATATGATGGGAGGCTGTGGTGCTGAGTTTGGTGCAAGCGTCCTCACTGTCTGCCCCTTTCCTCGCCTTCTGCAACCCTGGCTTTGGGATGCTGCCTTCTCTCACAGGAGCAGGGAAATGTTCCTGAGAGTTGGAAGTGAGGGGCTGACCAAAATGCAGAATTAGATTAGTTAAAAATATTTAGCCTGGGTGTGTATTTCACCAGTGTTTTTCACTGAGAAGGTGAATAGTTTGACTAGTAGTTATTTTTAATTTTGACAGTTTAGGAATATTTCACGTGTACGGTGAGGGAACACTAAGTACAGCTGGAGTGAAACAAGGACCCACTTTCCACTGGGAAAGATGTTTGGTTTGCCTTGAAACCCTACTTTTTCTTCTATTGGAGCCCTGCCAGCAGCACAAGCTATCTCATTCATCTGCCCATCTGCATCTATGAGCGCTAAGGGAATGTGGCAGCGTTACGTAAATTAATTCACTGTATCTCATATTCAGAACTGTCAAGTGGAAAAAATGAGAGTTAGTTGTGTTGATTTTAAGTCAGTTGGTGTGCGAGCAGGCACTTCATCTCTGCAGTACTGAACTACAAGTGGGTAAGCAGTGCTGTGTGTAACGGGTGGCAGTGCATCTTGTTTGACACATCCGATTGTTTTGCACGTGTGTGACAAATAAGGTTTATAATAGAAGGCCCAACAACCTCTTGTCTGCCGGCGTGTTAGCAGACGCTGCTATACTCTGCAAACGGAGATGATGTGAGAAGCGTTTCCTGTGGATTTGGAAGGTGCCAATATGCCATGTGACTTGAGACAAACTCAGCCTTGTTGACGCTAATGGAAAGAGATTTTACATTTTTAAATGGTTTGGGTTCTACAAGCTTGTTCCTAGGCTGATCCCTGTCTTCGAAAGCTTCGACATGACAGCTCCTGCTAATTAACTCCAGGCAGCTCCTGCACAACTCAATGCTTGCTTCAGGGCCAGGCGCGGATCTGCAGAGCGCTGTCAGCAGATGTGGCACGGTTGTACTGAGAGCGAGGTATGAGCTGTGGTTAAAATGCTTGTGATGCAGAGCGTGCCTGGGAAGAAGACAAGTGGATTTTGGAGGAGACCATGACTAAAAGGACACACTTGGTTTGTGGCGTCTGCTCAGACTTCCTCTATGCAACGTGAAGGTGCGCCGGGTAGCGGTCCCTCTTGGATGAGCTGCGTCTCAGGGGCTGCTGGAGGTTCAGTCTCTCCAGTCTGCACAGAACGTTGCCACTGCTCTCCTCTGAATCTTTCTTTTGCTGGAGGCTATTGTTCTGTAGTTACTGCCTTGCAGGAGGGGACAGATGATTTACCCCTGCTGTGATTAACATTGGTGCAGATATGAAATGGGAAGGGAAAGCCACCAAAGACAGAATTAGGAGTTGAGTTTTGCCTGTGAGCACTTGGCTCTGAGTTCAGTTACCTCCGTTAGTGAATACAAATCTGCCTTCAGGTGACAAAACTGCTTAAATACACAGTATCACAGAGGGTAATTTAAGGAAGACAGCTGCAAGATAAACATTTTCTTCAGCCATTTTTTTTCCTGCACCTTGTACTCAGGTTGGGAACACAGGTCGGAAAAGGTTCCTGTCTTTGGGTGCTCACTTCAAGTTCAGGGACACGCTGTGGCTTTTTGCAAACTGTGTCCTAGTGAGCAAGTCCCGGGTGGGGAGCTTGGAGGGAGGTGTCTTTGTTTTGGCCAATATGTTGAGTGGTCCCTGCTTTGTGCTGCCAGACAATGATGGCATTGATCGGCTTCTTGTACAGCTCTTCATTAGCTGGCAGCGCAGTATATCACCGTCTTGTTTAAACAAGTCAGACACAACAGTAATTCGGTCGTTGATGCAGTTACTTCTAGTGTGTAATGAATAGTATTGAAAGAAAAGTATTAAAATGTTTCTACTTTGAAATTTACTTTCTTCCTGAGATAAATGTTTTGGGCCATGAATTGCTGTCATTTTATCCTGGTAAAAAACAGAGTACTGTCCCATGAAGCTGATGAAGTATTGCTTTGAGTGAGCACATTGATCTCAATTTCTTCATATTCCTGCTGATGCAACAGAGAGTTGCTTTTGTCCTGGGGTTTACCCATAAGTTTTTGCATAGTCTGATACAAGAAGGCCATTGTGATGGTTAGCTGACAGCTTTGTGGAGGGAGGACTTTTGGAAAGAGCAGGGGACAAAGTATTGCAAAAAATTTGTCAACATATTTTCTTGTTTTGGTTGCTCCTCCTGCCCCTCGTGCAATTTATGTCGATAAAGGACTTGTACGAAATGGTTTTGGAGAAAGCAGAGCAGGGACCTGTGCTTTGTGTGAGGTATTTAATGCTTCAGGTAGCTGCCACATGTGCCTCGAATGCTGTGCTTGGCCAGGGTATGAAAGAAATCATATTAACAAAGTTTTTGGATCCCAGATGAATCAAAAGAGCTGCTCGAGAAGAAAACAGTGACAAATGAGTCTGCCATCCTGAGGCACAGCAAATGGTGCTTACAGTTAAAGCTGTTTCACTTCTTGCACTGCTTGGCCGCAAGCCCTCTAACGCTGTGTGGGCAGTGGGGAGCGCAGCAATGTGAGGAAGGTGATGCTTCGTGCCGGCAGAGCTGCAGAAAGCCCCCACACAGTGGGGCCAGCGTTGCTTTGTATGGGAGTATGGCAGCAGCAGCTCTTCTTGAGCTTCCCAGAGCCCAGGGAGCTGCTTCTGCGTGGTGGGGTTCATCTCTCATCTCCCCGCAGCTTTCAGTCTGCCACTTAAAAGCCGCCTGCCCTGAGCAGTGCTGGGTGTCAGTGTCCTGTGTGGAGCAGTGCTTCACCATGTATCCAGAGTTACGTACAAGTACATAAAAGGAAAATGTCTCTAAAATATATTCTCCTTAGGATTCCTGTGGAGATGCTGTGGATGTTCCCAGAGAGGAGGGATTGGTTAGAGCAGCAGTGTTTCCAGGGGTATCTCAATGAGGAGGGTGCCGTTGGGAGGGCCATATTCAAGCAGCCTCATGTTTGTGGAGCAAATTTTCATCCTTATCGCTCTGAGGCATCAGGTGTGCCTCCAGCAGGTCTCCCTCTGCTCCTGCCATGCTTTTAAGTTGCTCACTAGGACCAAAATATACCTTCCCCTCCCCAAGACGTCCTTTTTGAAATTTTCCTGCCAAGTGAACTTTCTTGGTTGCTTTTTTCTCATTGTGTGACCCAAGCTTTTGTGGCATTAATGAAGGAGTCCTCAAATGCATTTTCACTGAATCACTCTCTCTAATTGCACCAGTCCTAGAAGACAGCAAGTGGGAAAGGAAGAGAAGCAGAAGTGTGGGATAGACGATGCCTTGTTCATGGACTTTCTAAGCGTCTGCTCAAGTTAATGAGGGGCAGAGCAAGAAATGTGCCAAATGACCACAGGAAGCACACGTATGAGCGCTTTGATGCAGATCCCTGATGGAAGGTGGTGATAAAATGCAGAATGATGCTTGGGGACAGTCTGAAACATTTGTCCCATCCTGGGAGATGGCAGAGGGTGAGGGAGAAGGGGTAGCAGACTGTGAGAATCTGGACCAGGATCCAAACGCATTGTGAGGTTTGGGTTGGTTTGGATCTAGAAGTTTGGCTCTGGCCCATCTCTAATTTAATTTGCCTGGCCAGAGTCTTCTCTCTCTTACACAGAAAAGAAGGGTGATTTAATTGACTTCCATAGAGTTGCTTAGGGTTAGTGCCAGTTAAACTATTTGAATTTGGTTGTGTGCAAGGCACGTGTGTGCGCCAGTGTTCTTGCTTCATATTTTTTATAATTACTGGGAAATATGTTAGGGGCAGTGGTAACGCTGGGTGGGTGGATAGGACACAGATGGATAGGGAACGGTCATGTTTTGGGTACTGTTTTTAATGACACACAATAACACCAGTAGTACAGCGTTAATTATGACATTTCCTGCTGTTATCTCCATAATGTGGCGTAAGTACCTATGCTCTTCAGCTAAGATGACTTTTGACTCATTTGCCAAAGCTAATAACCCTTTAAAAAGAATTTAAACCTTTTCGGAAGTATTTCGCCGATACTCTTGGGACCAGTAGTCCTTTATTTGCTATGGAGCAGATACAGGCTGAATAGCAGTACTGTGGACTCCCTCAAACAGCGACCTTATGTGAGATGTAGTGATTACAGCAATTAAATCCTCTTTGCCAAGGCAACCAGGGCTTTATTTCAAGCTGAAGTTGTTTTTTTTTTTTTCCCAAAATGAATCTCTTCTGCATGCATTATTCATTTTTCTTTGGAACATTTAGGCAGTACGAGTTGCATGAGCTCAAATTCAGTATGATTATTTATTAATTATTGCATTGAGGTAACGTCTAGGACAGCCTGCCTCAAGGGGTCAGAGAGCGCAGAGTTTTCCCATGCAGCCACAGGCAGGACAAGGCCATAACCTTTGTCTCGGGGTGGGAGTTGAAGACTTAACAGCATTTCTAGAACGACTTGTGAAGAGTTTGCATTTGCTTTTTGCTTTGCTCTGTAACCCATGCCAAGTCTGAGGCATTTTGGTCCAGTGGATGCTTAGGCCAGTACAGTTTTGGCCATACTCTTACAATTTTTTACTTAAGTATTTGAAAAAAAAAGTAGGTCACGTCAGCTCAGTCTTTGAATCCAAGTACGTTTGGGTGACTTGAACACTGAACTTCTTGTCGCTGTGACTCTTGCTTGGAGAGGGGAAGGTCAGTGATCAGAAATGATGGTTAAGGTGAAGAGTTTTCTTCAACAATTTTGGAAATTCTAGCTTAGGATAGTTTTTCAATTCCTTTTTTTTTAAAAAAAAAAATAAAATAAAGGTTAAATAAGTGCCTGTAACGCTTGCCTTGAATGTGCTACATCCTTATTTTAAGATTAAGTGAGTTCATTGTCTGTTTCTGCTATTAGATAAATAGCATGTTGATTGACAAGAAAACTAAAGTGATTCTCTTTAAGTCTATATTGCTCTCCTAAGAAATCTACATTCATTATTCCTGGCATGACTGAAAGATTTACAATAGTTTATAATCGGGTATCATTTCATTCTTCTTCTTGGTATTATTAATCACCTTGTCATAAAATGTCAGGAGAACTTTGTTCAGCTTGCATGATTTGAACTGAGAAAGCCATACTTAATATTAACATTTCTTAGGAAATTGGGTAGATATCTGCATTCTGGGAACCATAAAATTGGATGAATGATGTCCCTTGACTAGACATTAGATGCTTACAGGGTGTTGAAGTTGAAGAACAATTGACAGAAACCTGCAGCTGGTACCACCTTGGGAAGAAAAAATGACCATGCAAAGCAGATCTGGTTCAGGTCGGTATTTGGTTGTAGGCATCTGAAATCATGAGTACCATGGAGGTTGGTGTTTGTGGTTGGTCCTTCTCCATGTTAGTGCTGGATGGCTGTCCTGGTGTGGCCACGTTGACGGTGGTGTCTTGTTGGTGACATGAAGGCCAGATCTCAATTATTTGGTCATTTAATGAGTCTGGGTTGCACTTGACAAGCCCAGAGGCAGTCAACCAGAGTCCTGGCTGAGTTTCAGCTTCAGTAATTACAACTTGCCAGCGCAGATTCTCTCTGCCTCTTAAATCACATTCGCTATTTTTCACTTCCTTTGCTAAACTGCTGTGTCCCCGGTGCTGTTGTTGATGATAATAGTGCTAGCGCTTAGCCTATTTATGTAACGTTATTTTAGCTGTAATGTCTCACGGTATTTTTACAAGAAACGTCTGTCACTGCTTTCATTTTACAAATTACTATTTTATTGCTCACGTTCCAGGGATACACCTCAAATATGAGATGCTTTCCAAAAGGAGGGAAGGCAGTGCCCCTTCTGCTCCCAAACAGTTGGTTTTGAATGAGGACTGTGGGGCCGAGGGGATGTTCTTGCCCTTTCCTTTAGCTCTCTCCAGGGCAAATGTATTGGGGATGGCCGGAAGGGTACCCACCACGAGGGTGGTGAGTTTGGTGGGCAGGGAGGTGCTGGCCTGTGTGTACATCCTGTGCTGTCCCCCAGACGGTGATGCTCAGCCCATCATCCCTGGGGCTCTGCCCCACTCTGTCCCTTAGAGGCCCCGGGCTTTTCCCAGCCCACCTGCATCCCCACCATCCCGGGCCTCTGTACCGCCGAGGTTCAGGACTGCACAGACTGGGATCTGTCTGCAGGCCAGGAGAGGGCAGAGTGGACTTGTGTCTGGCCCGTGTCTGAAGCAGAAAACCCAGGCAAAAGCCAACAGCAGGTCAGGAGGGGAATAATTTTGGGCAAGGCTGTGGCTTGGTGCTGGCGCAGGTGCCCCAGCTGGGGTGGCTGTGATCCCCTGAACGAACTCAGCGCATCACCTCAAAAATGCCTCTGAGGGGGGAGATCTAGCGACTCATTCACCCAGTGGTGCAAGCCCCCCGCACTTATTTTCTTTCTTTCTTTTTCTCCTCCTCCCTTCCTTAAATGATTTCTGAAAGCTGTGCATTTTCTTTTTTTGTGAATGCACTGTGCTGGGCATTGCAAATGCACTTAATAAAGCAAACTTCTCTGCTGCTTTGTAGGTTGAGAAGCTGTAAGTGAGCTTGTCTCTTTGCAGAGCAACTTTCTTTTTGGACTTGAAAAACAATGGAAATGTAGTTAATGTTCAGCCTGACAGAGTCTTAGCAAACATATTAAGGGCTTCATTTAATAAAGTCATATTTCACTTTCATAGACAAGAAACAGAATAGAGTTGAGTCTTTTTTAATGAATAAAGTCCTTAGCAAGGCACTTGCAATCTTTCTTTATATGAGGCTCATTCTCTGTTTTTTTTTTTTTTTTATTTTAGAAGCCAGGGAGATTTAGTGCAACATTTTCTAAATTGTGTCGTGCTTCCTTTGGAACAGAATGGAAAGGGAAATGTATCTTAATGTTAAACAGACGTGAAACAAAAATGTGGTTTTTTCCCAAAAGAAAAGTTAAACATTTGCAAGAAAAATGTTCTTCATGGAAATTTCAATTCTCTTAAAAACACATTTACTCTTAGAAAATAATGGTGCTGGATGTGCTCTAATAGTAAACCAATTTCTGTATACCATAGGAGTGGACTTTTTCAATCTTTACTTGCAAGTCATGCTGGAAGAGCACAGATATTTTCACACTGGGATTTGTGTCCACTTGGATTATGTGAATAACTCTATTGAAATACAACTGGGGAA
Source organism: Ardeotis arabs (assembly GCA_011801015.1). Taxonomy (NCBI): domain Eukaryota; kingdom Metazoa; phylum Chordata; class Aves; order Otidiformes; family Otididae; genus Ardeotis; species Ardeotis arabs. The sequence goes on from JAAGAY010133215.1 coordinate 29,390, forward strand.
AAATTCATCATGTGACTTATTATGAAAACGTTGCTTTTTACTCAATTCAATGATGTTTGAGTAGCTCCAATCTATTTTTCTCTGATTTTTTTTACTTTTTGTTTTTCTTAAATACCCTCTGTGCACAATGCCTCGATTGTACTGCGCACAGACCGTGCGATAGCAAACTCCTGATTTCTGGTGACTGGACTGCGGCAGCTAACGAACAACATTAACGGCCTGGGTGTGAGCTGCTTTCCCAGGGCACCGGGGTTGCGCAGCGCTCTCCTTTCCTTCATTGATCCAATTTGTAGAGATCAGCAGGTGCACCAAAGCATGCAAATTTAAAATTTGCTTTGAGGGAAATTGAGTGGTGTTTTTCCCTGTAAAAAACCTGTTTCTCTGAACATCGCTGCCAGCTAGCTTGCTTGGGAGAATATTTGCAGAAATGGAATATAAAAATGGTACAAATGCAGCCAAATTGAATACATTTACAGATGTAAAAGGCTTGGCTTTTTTTAGGCTTGCAAAACTCTTGGGGTGAGGACTGTCACTTTGTGTAGATTTATAGCGTTTTACATAATGGGTCTCTAAACACATTGGCCTTCAGGTGCCACCGCAGTCTGATGGGTTTAATAGTGGTGACGGTGACAACGCTGGTCCCACACAGCTTACAGAGCCGCACGTTTCTGAGACAGAACAGGTACCTTTTATCCCCTCCGGTCCACAGTCAGTCATGCTTGATAACAGTGTGAAAATTGGATTTGTCAACTGGTAATCCCTCAGTGATCGATAATTAGTTGTAATTATGCGCTGTTTAAGTGCTATGGCGAGAAAATTGAAGTTTCTGGCCACAGTAGGAAATGAAGAATGGCAGGTACACCAAGCCATTTGGCATAAGAGAAATTCATTTAAAGAACTGAATTTTCACAAAGAATGTCAAGTTAAGCTGCCTTCTACAGCCGGGCCACGTCACACAGCTGTAGGGGTAGTAGTGTGCAGGCTAAGCGGGCTAACATAGTCCTGGGTGAGCTTGCTGGAGCATCGTAACTTGGACAACAAGGAGGTTTGCTTTTTATTTATAGTCTCCCAAAAACACGCCCAGTGTGAAATGTCATGAACAAACCCTTATTTGTAAGGAAATGTCCTTTGAAACTTCTACTGTGTTTACAATCAAAGATCCACCCCTCACCCTGGTTTAAATTTTTGTCCAAATATATGTGCTATGAGAAAATGAAGTCACTGCTTGAATATTCACTCACAGGACTATGCCAACTTTTTGCACTCTCTCTGAAAAGGTGCAAGCCTAGACACATGGTTTGCTTTCAGGTGGAGGAGGAAGGGTCTTCGTTTGCTTCTCTTTGCTTTCTTCTCTGCTCAAAAGAGCCCAACAGACAGGTTTCCCGATGGAAAGAGATATTATTCCAGCTGTGTCTGTAGAGGATCTGAAAATCCAGTTGTGTGTGACCTGGGATTTCTGTACAGACTTTCCAGTTAAATCTGCCAGTGGTAATTCTTCTCAGTCAAGGAGCCAGAGAAGGTCAGTGTTTCTTTGTCTGTTTACCCTTGGGTGATTTCCGCTACCTCATATGTCTGATTGTCGTTCTCTAAATAGACATGCAAAATGAAACTGTTTAACTGCAGGAGGTGGGAGTGAAATAGCTGGAGTAGACCTATTACCCAGTGGTATGTGAGAAAGAGACAGCAAAATTTATGGTTTCTGAAGGACCAGTGTATTTTTAAGCTGCTTGTATTCCTACACTTCACAGCCAAGATTAGCAGATCGTTGACAGCTCCATGATATATTTGCCGTCACCTGGCTGGAGTCCGAAGCAAGTGATAAATTTTTAGTTTGAATGAGCTTGCGTGACGTGCAATGACAGATATATTTTTGTTACTACAAGTGTGTAGCCTGTCCTATGGTTGGGGATTTTGGTGCTGTTATTGGTGTGGCCGTGAGTGATTTGCTTGCTTTCCTTGTGCTTCTGTTTCACCATCCAAGAAAAGATGGAGAAAATGACATATTCCTCATATGCTGTGATGGCTCATTCGTTTTCTGCGATGCTGGAGCTTGACACGGGCTCATATAATTTTCATTGAGTTCAGTAAAGAGTGTCTGCTGCTAGGGAGGCACGAAGGGCCCTGCAGAAAAGAATCCAACTTTTCCAGTTACTGTTGCTGAATTTCATATATCTTGTCACATGAACTTAGATTCAAAAACTTGGAGTGTTTTTGGAGTGATAATACTATGTTCTGGGGAGATGCCCCTCCCAGGATACACATTCAGTATGGGAGAAGGGACAATCAATTTTGTCCTTACGTGACTGAACGCGTAGAGGAACTGAATTTGCAGATTTTGGCATGAGGGTAAAACCATAGTGCTATATAATGTCGAGTTCTATTCAAATGAAGAAGAAAGATAAATGGTAGTTTATTGGATTCCCTCATCTTTATAGTTTCTGGTGTCTAAATTTATCTCAGCAAAGTGAAATCCGTCTTCCCCAGGCCTTTTAAAAGGTCTCACATATATCAGCATTAATAGGATGTAGCTGCGTTGAAGCTGGTACTCTGCTGCTTGAGGAAAATCGGGGTCAGGCAAACTGACTTTGCTTGCAGTGGGAGAAGGAAGAGAAGTACAGCGTTACACCCCAAATTGGGGGCTTCTGTTTGCTGGGGGAGATGGAGCTGGCTACGGACTGCGCTGGAGATGTTGTCATCCGTGGCAGATCAGCGAGGGAAATGGTGGCACAAACAGTGTTTGAAACCACTACAAAGCAGAGCTGAGAACGGGGAGGTCTGTTTAGGTCTAGAAATTGTCTGTCACTTGTAACAGCAGCTTTTAGCAGCTTGGAAAACAGGAGGTTTGAAAAGCAAGTAATTATTTTATTCCCTGGAATAGGAATATTGAATTTTCTCACTGAAGACCATTCAGAAATGATATATGCACTAAGTACTTCAGTTCTTCACCTGGAGGATAAAAGCAGCAGTTTCCAAGCTGGGCAATACAGGTCTGTTCGACGTGGCTGAGGGAGGAAGCCAACAGGGAGAAGAAATTCTCCGGGAAGGCTGCTCAGTCTGACGGGGAGGTGATTGGACGGAAGTGCAACACTGCAGCGCAAAGGCATTTGAAAGCAATTCTACTTACGCGTGCAACACGGGGACTATGGGAAGCTGGGAAGCTGTCCCTTCCCTTCAGTCACATGGTGAAGCAGGGACCGGCTCCTGAGGGCATTCGTAGCATATGTGTGGGAAACGGACTCAGGCGGGGCCCCATTAGCTTGTGCTGTCTGCTTTCCATGGCTGATGTGCCGCGGGGGAGCTTGGCAAAGGTTCATTTTGGTGGAAAACAGTGTTCTGTGAGGGGATTTTACAGTACGTGCTCCCCGGATCAGGCCTGATTAATGGATTTGGCCAGAAAACTGAAGGGAGTAGCCAGGTTGGGAAGTGGCACTGCTGTCTGTGCAAGTCTCCCTGAGAGCTCGGAGCATCTGTGCCCTCCAAACTGCCAAGGAGGGACCAGCAGCAATCTTATGAAGTGGCTAAAATAAGAAACGGTGTATATACAGTAGGTATATGTGTAAAAGAGCAGAGGTCCCACTTCTACTCGATTGTATATTCGTAGTGTTCTGGAGAAGGGTCCAACCTGTATCTAGAAATGGGTCTTTCTGAATTTGAGAGCAGTTTAATAGAACTGTTTAGGTAGAGCAGTTTAGGTAGAACACAGAAAACAAAAAAAAAAGTGAATATGCATAAGTAAAATGCATACTTCAAACTTCATGTCTTTGTCTTTAGATTTCCTAGACGTATTTTCTGAGGTTTAAACTCTGGATGCTTCCAGAGAGCAAGAGATTTGGGGCCAAAAGTCCATCATGTTATAGAGCCTATGCCACTTTTACATACCTTGGGGTGAAGGGTACAGGAATGCATAGATTACAGGGGTTTATATTCTTTTTTATAAGTGTATGAAAGGCAAATATATTTGAAACAAAGGAAGTATCCATGTCCATACACCCAGTTTACTTTGAAAGAGCTTGGTTGTTTATGTAAATTATTTTGCCTTTTTGTCGCAAAAATTGAGTTGGAGAGTGATGCTGGGTGAACCAGAAGAGGACAGAGAGCAGAATTAGCTTGAAAACACAAATCTTGGTGAAGACTGAGAAGAATCAAGAGACAGGGAAGCTGCCCTTTCCATATCAAGGAATTTTTTTGCTTTCATGCAGGCAGAGCAAGGAATTAAGCCCGATGAAAAAGTGTGAGGGTTGTGTCTGTTCAGTAGTACCTTGAAAGCTGCCATATGTGGAGCTGACATCCTCTGTCTTGTTTTAGTGCAGCTGTGTTTCATGGGAGAGACAAGGGGCAGGAGATGAGGCACCTCTCGTTTGTGTTTGATTCTGCCCCCATGGCAGTTCTCTGCTGCCCACACATCACCCTCCAACAAGGGTAGAGAAGCTCTCCGAAGCACCTCCAAAACTGATGTGCTTAGACATCAAAAATGGAAGGTGCACCTCTCTCTTTCTACAGAGTCGTGGTGATCGCTTGCCTTAGGGGAGAGAGCATATGTACGGCAAATGGGCACTTACATAACCCTATTAGCTTCTACTGTGTGATTTCAACTGTTGGTTTGCCACAGGGAGTTGGAGAAGAAGAATTAGGTAGTATAAATAGAAAGATGACATCCTCAAAAAGAACGCCATTCAGCACATATTGCTGGCTGGCCTCATGGTTCAGAGCCGATAAGCAAATTTGGCCTGAATCCTGTTGCAGCATTTTACGATGGCACCAGCATAGCAGAAGAATTGGCAGATTCAGCAGAGGTGGACGCTGTGGATGTGATTCCTGCCATCCGCTGCCCGCCACTCTGACTGCGGGAGCCTGCCTCTCAGTGGCAGAAACCTAGGGCCAAATTAATTGTGATTAATTTTGATTACGGACCATTCCCTTTGAAGTGACTCTTGAGATGAATTTGTCCCGTGCGTGCTTCAAATGGCAAGTTGCTCAGAAGTGCTTCTGCTAATGGATCTTTCAGGTTTATTTCAAATATCCTTTTCCTTTCTTCAGCAATTGGTTCCTGGTATAAATGCAGACACTTTGCATTAATTCCCCACAGGGCTTCTGTGCCATATTTTTAGGCTTTTGAGTGGCATTGTGGAAAACATGAAAGCATTATGGTAATGATCAGGGCCAACTCTTGTGTTCTTTATTCAGATATCAATTAGGAAAAAAAAATCTGTGATGCTGAATCATGCAAAAATGCTACTAAGAACTCATTTAAGGGAGGGTTTGAGTGGGGACCTCAAGATTTGGCCCGTAGCACATGATGGATTTTAACAGCAGCTAGGTAGTGATTAGGTGGAAGAATGTAAGTATAAATGGTTGAAGTGCTGGAACAAAAAAAAGAGTTAATAGTATTGTCTGTTCAACACCGCAAGGAGCTGTTGCGTATTATTACATTTAAAGAAAAGGGAAGTACAATGAATGCACTTTTAAGCCAGTTCCTCCCACTGTTCTTTTCATTTGTTTGTGGATATTTTGTGGGACGGACTGAAGGCTTTGTCTGCTCTAGCAGGAGCCTCTCAGCTGCCTAATAGCAGTGCAGGAGGTATGGCACAGCACCTCTCCTTGTTTGTTTACTTACTTACTTATAGAAAGGAGTGCTTACAGAAAGCTGTGCTTTGACCCAGGCTTTAAGAAAAGTCACCTGTGCTTCTCTCCTTGCGGTCTTCTGAAAGCTCACACGAGGAGAAGCACTTCTCACCAGAAACAAACTGCCAAATGCATTTGAAATGGAAAATTTCTGTTTGAAATGGGCATGCGGGAGCTTCCAGCTGCTGGTGACTGTATGGCAAAACAATTGCAACGTTTGCAATCACTTTGCAGAAGCTGCTTATCTAACAATCAGGGCAACTTTAAATATTTATTTGAAACTGGTCGGTTTTAAGTATTGAAGAGCACTGCTTTTTTCCTCTCTTTGTCTAATTAAAGCAGGGTGAAGGCAGCCAGGGATCCTGTTTACCCACATCATGAGTGCTGAAGCTGGGTCATTTTAGAGCCTTACAGGTCTCTGCAGAGAAGAAAAGGAACTTGGAAATGCTTAGGTTCATTTGAAAACTGTATCTTGAAGACCTTTCGAATGTGAAAATTTCAGAGGAGGGATCAGGAGCAGAGGAAAACTGCAGATTTTTTTCCATTCATTTGCAGAGATTGAGAGCAGCAGGAAGCTGCTTGTTGCAGATAGCAAGCCTTTTTGAGGCTGAGACACTGGCCAAGAGCTCAAATTTAAATTGAGTCAGTTCTTCTTGTCATCTTTCCCCATTTTCAGCTAAGGTAGACACTGATCTCCAGCTATGCTACCTCCTACATCTTCTGTTCACCCTCGAGCTTTGTGGTTGGGTAGTTTGTACTCAGGAAGGGGTGAAGGAGAGCTTTGCCTCTCACTTGATCTCTAGCTTCTCTTCCACAACTTCTTCATGAGTCTCCAGCAGAGCTTTTTCTGACTCCACAACTGTATGTCTCAAATGCAGGACTTTGGAGAAAGCATATTGTGCAGCCATTGGGGTGGCTGCAGCCAGCTGCCATGTCACGGGCTGGTGGCAACTGGGAAGAGAGGGGCTGTCTGTCTCTGTGTCCCAGAAAGTCCTGCACGTAGGTGCAGAGACTCTTTGGTGCAGAAAGTCTTCTGCCAGCTAGCAAATGTGATTTTGAAAGTTATCCTTACAAGTCCTTCTGACAACTGTTCCTATTAGGAACTCAATCAGTACAGCATTGTGAATTCAGTCAAATTTCCCTCGACATGCTATGAATGTATTAAGTGATGAAATGTCAGTCAATCAAAGCAAATTTGCACTTATTCCAGAAAGAAATCTGAATATATAACTCTTGTAGTGGTGATTGGGTGAGCAGAGATTTTCACAGTCCTTTTGCTGCGTAATGAAAGTCCTCAATAGTTGGGTTGACCTCCCAGGGTAACGTAGTGGCAATTCCACCATAGCCAAATCGTTTCTCATTTCTAACCATTTTTGTCCGAGTTTGAATCACAGTGTTTCTATCTGGTTGATCCTGGTTTGCAACTGAGTGATTTAACCTGATGAAGGTCCTGACTCCCCTGTCATACTTCCATGTACTTGTTGCAGAATTCTCTTCCTGCGCTGTAGAAGGTGATCAGGGATGAGAAGGGGCCTTCTGGCACCCAGCATATCTCTTCTTGTTTAAGCAAACTGCTGCTTGTCTCGAGTCACCTTGAAGAAAGTAGGCTTTTCAGTAAACAAAGGGGAAAATCTGCTTAGTACATTTTTTGTTTTAAGACCGTAACTTTGAGCAGGCTCTGCCACTAATCTGCATGATATAGGAATGGGTACTTTTTAAGAAGCTGTAGCCCAAAATTAATTTCTGCGAATGTATTCACTCTTTGAAGAAACCCGACTAAGGATTTGAAATCTGGAAATGCTGAGGCTGTTGGGAAGCTTGTCCGGCTCAGGAAGAAAGAGCTGAGATGTGGTGCGTGTTGGACGTGCGGTGGGGTTCGGTGTATTTGGGTTGGCTGTGGCAGGCGGACGTTGCGGCTAAGCTCGTGCTGCTCTCCCTGCTGTGCACCGCGGGACTGCGCACCGGGGTCGCAGGGTGGGCACAGAGCTGAGACGCTGCCTCTTTTCACCTCTCTTTGAGTCCTTTCCTGGCAGGGAGATGACAAAACCATTATCCTCTCTATGCGCTGAGGTCTTCTGGCTGCTGAGCCATCAATAATACAGACCATCGTTTCCCAGACGAAGGTCTTCCATTCTTTGGGTTTTTTTTTGTAACACGGTTGCATTTGTCGCTGCCACTTCAGCGTAATGTCACCCGGCTGCGTGAGCCTTTCGTACCACATCGCGGTGTTCAGCGGCGCTCGACATCGGCAGTGTCGAAAAGCAGCTTGAAGGCGTTGAGGCCTCCTCCTTGGCTTTGTTGCAAGCCTGCACATCTTGAGATTTTTCAACTGTTTTATTCATGGCAAAGAAAGCTCCCATGGAAGGAAGAATCTCAGGATTTGGCTTTATAACCTAAAAGTCTCTGATTTTGCAGGGTGGTTTATCTGAGTGAGGGCTGCAGCGTTGGCTCCTTTTAGGTGCTCTTCTCTCCCTCGTTCACCTCCCCCTCTGCAGTATGTAATGCATTTGGAACTCTCCGAGGCCATTTCCATAGCGTTGTGATTCATTGGTAATTATACTGCTTTAAATCTATCGTTTGCTTACTTTTCATAAAAATCCCCAGCTTTAAAACCTGCTTTTGAACTTTTATTTCATTCAAGTTTATGTTGGTCTGCTGGAAAAAAAAAAATCCTATGCCCTTGCATTGTCTTTTAGCATCTGCTTCATTATCCGTTATAGTTCAATACTTATTTATTCCAGTGGAGGAATATAAATGTTGAAACATTCTGCAGAAAGCTAACTGAACTGCCAGCAGTAAATAGCATTTTTGATCAATTTAATAATTTTTCTTTCTGTTTGCAAATCAATTGTAAATATGCCTCCGTTTTTACAACTTCGGTTGCTATTTGAAATTATTCTGCAAAGAAATTATGTGAATTGTTTCATACTAGGTGGGCTTGCAGGATTTCATCTGATCAGCTATAAGCTTAGTGTTGTTTTTTCCTTTTAGAGTAACTCCTCTGTTTACGTTGTTTGCTTTGGCTGGCAGCATGGGCTCTCCCAACACATCAGCTTGCACACTTTCTCTCTCTAGATCAGGCTTTAACTGACTTGTAAGAGTTAAATGAATATCAATGTCTGTGCTGTTTTATTCCAAACTTTGATAAAATTGCAGCCCCTTGTCCTTGTGTTTGTTTGAAGATTAAAATTCTTGGTCTGCATTCAGATTGCAATTACTTTTCTCCCCAGTATTTTCTAGCTATTCTTAATGAGTATGACCTGCTTTGTCCATTTATTAGCCTGTTCTTTATAAAAAGTCTTTAATATAGCACTCCCAGAAGCATGCACAACATACAAAAACCTGAAAACTTTTCTGCTAAGAATTTCCCTTCCAATTTCTTTGCCCCATAGAGCCCCATATGTGCTGACTTGTGCACAAGTTCTTAAGGTCAGCAGAATTGTACCTTGTGAGATAATTAATGAAAACGAAGTCTAAAATAATGGCCATCTGCCGAGACAGCGTTTTCCTAGAAATTTAAGATTTGAACTTACGTGTACTTCATGACTGACATCTTTGTATGATGGTCTTGGGGAATTCAAGGAGTCATAGTATACTTTCTCCCCTTACGCAATGCTGTACCTGGCTACGTAAAAGTCATCTTACATCAAGTGTTCAGCGTAAATCGAGAATGTGGAGGAGGCTGCACTTCTAAACCAGTGGCAGGAAATCACATTAAATTCAATGTAATTACATTGTTCTAGAAATGTGATTATGTGTTTCAACTACCAGCCTCCCACTAAATTACTTCAGATCAGTCTCAATCTGTGGAATGAAATGTGCCTGATTTAGATGTAAAAGATGTAATAAATATGAAGAAGTGCATTTTGCGTTTATATTTTATATTCACCTGTTTATTGCATTCTCCAGATCTAGCCTTTCCCAATGCATAATCTCACCTGCTGCATCCAGGGAAATTGAACCCTGGCTTCTCTTAATAGCATGGTTTAGTCTTTGCAGCACCATGTGTATGACTTAATTTCACATAAAATGGCAGAGAGATCTTAACTGTAAGAATGTTCTGTAAAGAAAAGGTTTCTCCATGTGAAAATAAGATAAAATATTCCCAGGAGTAAGTACAATCTTGATTGTAATGGTACTGCTGAGGTTTCACAATTCTAAAAAGTAAAAAGGAGGGATAATATTGGTATTTCTAGTAGATGAACTTTAGACTATAGCTTGAAGGCCAGTTTTTGAAGCCTACTGCTATGCTGGCAGGCAGGGTGTTATATGTGAAACAGTTGCGCCTGAAGATAATTGAGGATGATAGCTTGACAGGGAAGATTCAAGTTAGGAAGCCAACACCAGTAGGAAAGAATGGAGCACTTTCTCAACGGCACTTAAAATCAAAGGAAGTCATCCATATATTTAGTGATTTTTTGAATGGTGCCTCTGTAATTTGAGCTCTTCATCAGCGAATCAGATAATTTATAGCCTAACTATCAGATTAGAAAGCGATCTCAGCCCCAGTAACATACTGGCTTTGCTTTTAATATCCACAAGTTATTGATGATAGTAATTGAGAATAAGGTTTTGTATCAGCAATTACCTGCACAGAAGATAATGTAATTTTAGTGCCTCGGTACTTGACTCTAGGATAAGGTCAGATATAGTGACAGTAATTGCTGGAGGAAATAATTACGACCACAATCACGCAGACATTGACAAACGCCACCTTTGCAGGAGACTGATCTGAAAGCTGAGCTCTAATTTGACACGAGTGTTGCAACCGGAAAACAATTGTGATTTATAGGTGCAGAATTGTGTCTACAAAAATAGAAGGCAGGTTTCTATACTTTCGCTTCTTCATCCCTTGGTTCTTCTGTAGGAACAAGCGGGGGTTCCCAGTCGTCAGAGCAGGCTGTTTCTCAGCCTGTTAGTACCAACAGCATCTCCTGTGTGCGGAGCACTGCGAGGACAGGTGACTCTTTGAGAGTAGAGAGTTGATTTATGAATAAATCTTCTCCAACTGTCTCTTTAACTTAAGTATAAGATAACTTCAAGCCTCTCTCCTCCACCTCCTTTTCATACTAAGTCTCAGTGAATGGGACTTCCCCCTAGGTTTAATGAGTCTTTGAGTATCTCGGCAGTACAATCAAAAGGGCCCTGGAAATAAAGGTTTTGCAGCTGTAGAAGCTGCTCAGATGTGTCATGAAGATGAAATAGGGAGGAGCATAATTAATCTTTCTGTCTTTTTCAAGATGTATTAAGATCAGACCAGGTCATTTTCTCTGAAGAGCTAGGGAGGAGCTAGGGGGGGTAAGGGCCTGTCTTCAGGAATTAATCTCCTGATCTCCAGGATTAGCCTCCTGAAATGTGAAAGTGGCTGCTGTAGCAGAACAGGGAACGTTTATTCCATCTCGGTACATTTTATAAGCAATTTCAAATATAATTAGGCTCCGCCCTCACCCAGAATTATTTCTGAGTATTGATGGGCACGTGATGGGTGGTTTTATTTCCCGAAAAATAATATCTTTTTGTTTTTCACTGTTTTGTTGGATTTTTTCATGGCCTGGGAAATAAATTTTCTATTAGAGTCAACAAGAAGGCTGGGCTGATAAGGCTGCATACAGGGCCTTCTCTAGCTTTGCTATCAAGCCTGGAAAGTAGAGCTGTCCTGCCTGTCCCCAGTTGAGGAGGAAATCTGCTCCTCTGGACACCCTGGGAGGGGAAGACTCCCGAAGGACAGTTTTTCCCTTCCAGGCGCAGGGAAGAAGAGCCACAAAGGCACTTGTTTTACTTGTCCCCTCGAAGCAGGAGAGGAGCGGCTGCTGTTTTCCTGCTCAAGCATAACCAGTCATAATTAGTTTAGCCCTGGGTTATTGGTCCTTTGCTGTATTAGATCAGAAGAGTGCGTGTCCTGGTGTGTATGTGTGCGTGTTTCTCGTAGTGGTGAATTCTGGTGGAAAACCACACTTGCACCATCCTCATTTCAGTCACAGACGTTTTTTGACCAGCCCCAGATTTACAAGCAGATGTTAAGCATCCTTAATGCACAAAGATGATTTTGTCCCCAGATGCCAAGCTGCGACACCATCGCGTGGCACCGCAGAGCTGAGAGCACAGCGTGCTGCCCCTTGTTAAAATGACTTAACAGCTGATTTCCTTTATTGAAGGTTTGGAATCCCCTCTAAGCACAGCAGATTCCCTCGCTGAATTAGATCGTTTTTCTGTGGTTAGAGCCTGTATATCAGAACAATTTCAGCATTCACATCCTCTAAACAAGGCTCATTAATCGCAAATTCATGACTAACAGGGTTAGGGACTAGTTAGAATTGAAAAAGCAGAACAGGGATGGGAAGTGCTTAATGCTCAGTACGAAACAGTGTCTCACTGTGAGGGTTTTTCACTGAAAACCACCGAATGCGTTCTGAGGGATTGTAGCTGGTTTTGTAGGTAGTTGATTCAGTGCCCCCTAACTCCCCCAGTGGGAAAGCCTGGTTTTAGTGTTTGTTATTGCAAACACAGTGTATGCTTTGAAATGCTGAAAATTTGAGTGATTTTTTTTTTTGGTAGTTGACACCTAGGCATGTGTAGTCTTCATGAAACATGAACTGTTTCTTCTCCCCCTTTTTTGTTCGTGACCTTTTGCAGAGACAATTTTTCGTCTAGTTTCTGAGGATGTATAGGAGCTTGAATCATAAAGGCTGGTCAAGAAAACAGAGGCTAAACAAAATCAAAACAGTGAGAGTAGCTCATTTCTGTCCTCAGAAGCGCTGTGCGATGTCCCTTGCTGTTTGTCTCACTGAAATTCCCCGGAGGCAGTGCTAGGCGTTGGAGCCCACTGTGCTACAGCTTGTAAGAGCCAGCTCCTGGTGAGGGACCTTTTTTAGTCCTTCACCCTTGACCTGCCAGCTAATGAATGAATGTTGTGTGCCCCCAAACCATTGAAGCAGCTCATTTAGCAAGGATGTTGGGATTGAACCATGATGGAGGATCTGCCGTCCATACAGGAGGAATGCTGGTACTGCAGGTAAAACCAGAACGGAGCAGTCCTGGTGGTAAACAGAGCAGTTGCAATGGTAAAGGAAAAATGCTAAAGGATAAAGGAAAGTTTAGTAGTCGTGTTAGGAAGGAAAGGGAAAGCCACAGAGGGAATGATCCTATCAACTCTGCTGCTTTAGGAAGCAAATTGACCCCCTATACTGCTCTGTTCTTCTGCACACACACACCAAATGGGAACACCTTCCTGTAGCACCTAGATAGTTGCCTCCAATATTTGATTATGGTCTTTTCGTCCTGTTATTTCCCCAACTTTGTTACATGCACAGTGCCAGGACTTAGGTCTTTGTTAGAGATTAACAGTCTGGAAATGGATTTGGCCCCCTGAAATCTGTAAACTTTTTTAAAAAAGGACAGAAGCGTGCAGCTGCCTTTCACTCTGCTTTATTGCTGTGCTGACCCTATCTACCCATGTGCTATATCATGTTTGAATCCATCCTGAAGCAGGATGCTGTCTTGACTGGTCTTCAGCCCTGCGAACGCCAGAGTTTAATTTAAAAATTGCTGCAAGGATTAAAGAATCCTTCCCCAATTCTGCTGGCCCAGAGTGAGTAATTTCTTTTGACAGGCAAGTAAAATGCCATTAGTTTCTTTCATTGCCATCAATCACTGCGGTAAACGGCAAGCAATTTTTGTGCGGTGGCTGGTAAATTTTCCTGACAGCTTTACGAGGCTGGATAAGCTTTCTAAGCTGTGGCAGCACTGTGACCGACAGACTTTGGAGGGCTGAATCCTCCTGACCTCTTTGCCCATCTTAGGCTCTGGGGCTGCCAGGGTCTGTCTGTCAGGCACCAGCTCGCAGAATGATGTTTTGGCCAGATCTCCAGAGCAAAAGCTGGGACTTGGAGCTTCAGGGCATCTACAGGAGAAAAACTGTCTCCTTGTCTTCATGTTTAGATGTATTGCAGGCAAATCCAGTGAGCCAGTGCTTTGACACCATCCATTTGTAGGGCTTTCTCTGAACTTCCTTGCAGTAGATTATGGACCCAGACAGCCTCCGCTGAGATCCAAAGGGAGATTCAAAGGGTCGTTGGTGAAAGCTCCATCTACCTGCAGAGAGTCTTCAAAAAGCCTCTGAGAAGCCCCACTTGAAGAAACCAGACTGGGGCTGTCAAAGATAAAGCCTGTTGGGACAGTGGCCAAAGGGCTAACTAGAGCTACCTAAGCACCAGAATGGGATAATTTTATTGTGAAGTGCTTACTTTCTAGGAGAATCTTGGAAAGCTGTTGCCTGCAGCTAGAAAAAAAAAATAATCTTATAGTAAAGAAAGCAGAATGGGAAAAAAAAACGGGAAAAAAGTCTAATATTTTATCGCAGCTGGAGGGCTGGTTCTCGTCAGAATTCACACATTATTAGTCTGCTTGGTGGTCATTGGTGCCTGGAGTACAAACCACATAATCATAATGCTCACTAAAGTTTTCACTAGCAGCAGAAAAATGCTTTTTTGCTGTAATATATGGTGCCTCCTTTTCATGAAAAGTACTGGTCTGAGCTTTACTGGAAATTGAATTCTATCTTGTGGAAAGGGAGATTATTTCTGGAGCTTTCCTTATTCATCGTCCTAGCACATACTGCTCAAGGTAAAGGTGCACTCCAAGATGATTGATTGGCAAGCGCGAGAGGACCACTGTTCCATGTGACAGGGATATAAAGAACGATATTTTTATTTTTTGACAGTGAAGGGGAAATGGCATTACTAGCAATATTCAGCAATGTACTCTGCAGCCCCAGTTAGCTCTGCATATTTTATGGCATCCATTTTCTTTCTTCGATTAAACAACATAAAACCTCATAAAATAATCCAATAAAAACAACAACTACTAGTTCAGGCAAAGTTCTTGTGGCCTTTTTAATTCTGCAAGGATATTCATGGCTGTGCTTTTTTTCCTCTTCCCTCTTGCTCTGTCCCTTGGGCTCAGGTCGATATCTCCTTGCCACAGCCTGGGTGGGGTTCCTGGTAACAACCCTTCTTGTGCTGCTTTTTTATGCAGAGTACAGAATAAGCGTGGAAGAATGTATGATAGATCCCCTAAAGACCAGTTCATGCTGTTAAACAATTGTTGGTTGTGCCGTGGCTTGGGACTGGTTTCAGTAGAAAGTTCAAGGTGTATGGATGTTTCAAAAATTTGCTCTTTTTAATGTTCTTTTTTTCTTTATTTTTTTTTACTGGTGCAGTTTTAAGCAATCTTTTAGGTAAAGATGACTGTTACTGAGTTACCTCTTGCTTTCAGCCTCATCTGCAAAAAGGAGGAGGCATCTCAGCGTGTTGTTGCCCCATCAACATCACGGCGATGTACTTTTGAAACCATGGAAAGAGGTGTATTAGCTGTGTGACAGCCAAGGTGAGGCCCCAGGCAGTGTGTGCAGGCTGCCTCTGTTATGTACTTTTTTGGGCCAGACTACACATGATGTCTCAAGACTAGCCACAGACTGGCTACTGCTGGCCTCTTCTGGGCATCTGCCAGTCGGGGGATTTGCAGTCACAACCTGCCCTGAGCCTGAGGGATTGTGCCACAAACAGTCTGATGAATATAACAAACTCCAGGGCTGACTGTAATACTCAGGGAAGATCTAAGTCATACACGTTGATGTCTGGCAAAAGATAATTAATTAGATTAGTTTGAATTGTATTTAATAAACTCCTTTCTTACAGGAAATGCATGAGTCTCTAAGGTGGAGACCAAATTTAGCCGCAGTGATGGGCTGTTTTAAATGCTGTAAACCCGCATCCGGTGTTGACAAAGACAGTGCTATGGAGCTCGTTATTGCAGGGAGAGAGATGGAAAGTTTTTACTGCGTTGTTGTTTAGGTGCTTCCAGAAACTGTAACCTTCAGGGCTTTTTTTTTTACCTGTAGAGGTAGAAAACTGACCCCTTTATAAAAATTCTTTGTCTCCCAGGAGGCCTGAACTCTATTCAGGCTGCAAACATTTTTTGCAGTGCTGACTTCTGAAAAGAGCCTTTCAATAAAAGGAAACCTGTAAGTATCTTTGTCTTTGCAGGAGGAAACCTCTGACTTACTTTGATTTTTTTCATTATAGTTTTCAAAGCTGTGTTTCTGCATGATTGCAAGAATTCCAAGTTCAAACACTTTGGACAGCTTCAGACTTGGTAATGCATTTTCTCTAGGCTTTAAGGAAGAGTTTCATCTATGATAGCATTGCGTTGGTTTCAAGGTAAAGGACATAGTCTGAGTGTTTTAGATCTTTCAGAGAAAGGTTGAAGAGACCGAGCGGGCTTTGATTTTTGTTCTGTAGACATGTGTTACAGAAAACCACTCCAGCATTTTACCTCTTCTCTCTACAGAGAAGGTATACCACAGATTGTTGTGTTGGAGAAAAGAGGGCACATACTTCAGTTCTTGGAGATGTCTAAGGGTGCATGACAGCAGGCACTCTTGAGCTCTTTGAATAATGATTGACACATCATAACTCAGCTAACTGAACGGAGGCAGTGGAATAAAGGAAAATATCTCTTCTCTTTCAGGGAAGGCAGAGGTGTGAGCTGGTTGTGCATCCTAATGAGAAAGGGACTTTATGAGTTGTTTGGTAGCGTGAGGATCATTTAGAGTTGGAGAAAGACCTTCTGTCTCCTTTTGATCAATAGTAATAATGGTTAGTTCATGTTTATTGGATACTTTAAAAGTGTAAAGTGTCATGCCAGAGTTAGGAATTGTGTATTTATTTGTAATTTATGGGCAATGTTTCCTGCCCTCTGGACTGGCAAAGGACAGAGGACCCGAGCTGCTTCTCTGTGCTGGTGTAGCAGGAGTGGCTGGAGCTGTGCTAGTGGCATGCTGGAGTGGGCAACCCAAGTATCAGACCTGTTCCCCTGTTATGAAGAGCCTGCTGTCAGCACAATCCAGAGCCACATTTAATTATACTATGATTAAAGTAATTTCTATGTCGAAGGCACAACAGTGTTTTCAGGTGGACTCAAATTTTGGCTTTTAGTTTTATTAAGAAAATGCCAATTGCTACAGAACTCTCTGACCTGCAGTTTTAAGTACCTGCTGGGAACTTACAGAAATACATTGAAATACAGTATCTGCACAGTGTTTAAGTATACAAATGCACAGTGTCTCCATAGAAGTAGTATTTTTTTAATCTCCTTGGGTGAATTTCTGACCAAAGGTGAGAAAACATCCTTATTGCCATTTTGAAGTTGCCCACACAGTTAAATGGTTAATAAAATATCTTGAGTCGATAGAATTGGACCCGATGTCTCCTGCCCCAGTGCCTGGCAACCCTTTTTCTCCCAGAGGGACAAAATTCCACTGTTAACATGTTTCGGAGAAAACAGTGTTCACTGTGGGAGATGGCATTTTCATCTCCTCTTACATAAAGACTTCAGAACCTCTCAGGTTTCCATAGCAGTGTTAGAAACCCATATAAACAGGCCTGGTTTGTGACAGGAATAAATAAGAATAAAAATTAATAGCTTTAATTTCAAGCCAATTAGGATGTCTTTCTGCTGTTTTTTTAAGCTCTATTTGCTTACCTGAGTGAAAGAGAACCCAGATTGAAAAATGAAGTTTCTGCTGAAATATGAAATCTTAAAATGTCTTCTCCCCTTTAAAAAAGGGCAAAATTTGGGAATTTTCCATTGGATATGGAAATATAACATGATGTTAGACTGCTTTGAAGATGTTCACATACTCTTTGCTGATTTGATGAGCATAGTCTTATACCTAGAAAATGTTTCTGAGACATCTTCCCTGTCAAAGGAATTCATAAGGGGTAACACTGCTTTTTCTGACCTTGCTTCACAGATGTGAAATGTAACTTTTTAAAGCAATTGCTATAAAATAAATCGATTTCTGGTGATTTAGACCAGCTGAGGATCTCTCAGAAAATGTTTAGACATTCTTAGGAAAAATGGGGAGGCTCTTGAGAAAATCTGCTGCACTTTTTATAGAGAAGTTATATGTACAGTTTGATGAAAAGGAGGAGGGAGAATTTTTGATAAAATACTCCCCCCATCATCATCTCCTATTTTTCATCATGCCTTATTTTGATCACACTTCTGTAAAAGCTTCCTCAGAATCATAAGCCCTCATACTCAAGGGTAGGTTTTGTTAATTTGTCTTCCTTAATAGTTAATTAATCACATGGAAAGCACTTTACTGTCAGAATCCAAATTAAAATCCTGTTTACTCTTTTCATTATTCAAAATCCAATATGCTAGTGAGCTTGAAGCTTAGCATATTTTGAAACATTTGGTGGGCTGAAAAAAAAAATAGGTTGAGAGCTTCACCTTTTTGGGTAGAAGAGTGGTAGTTGCATCATTTGAAATCTTTAGCATTGGTCTCCTGCATGATTTCAAAGGGGTTTCTGTTCTCTGGTTGGTTGGGCTTTTTTCATGTTAGCCACCGTGTCTGTTGAGCAGCTTTATTCCTGCCTTGCATTGTGCTGGTCACTGAACCTATTTTGTCTGCTTTGTCCTACCCCGTCCTTTGGCATTGACTTTCTTCCTTGAGCGCGTGTGGGATAGAGATATTCTGATGTACGACAGTAATAACTGCTTTCATAGAAACCGCATCCCCAAATGCATGACAGGGTTAAATAAGACAGCTACCAAAGGTTATTTAAAAATAACAGATGCAGAGAGAAATCAAGGTATACCAGAGGGAGGGAAAGGCAAATTTCTTGGTGTAGTGTGAAGGTGAGAGAGTGCTGAGGTCGCCAGATGCAGAAGGGGCATTTCCATGGGGTGAGTGGTGGCTGATAAAGCTTTGGCCCTGAAGTGGGGAGGCGTTTCGGGGGGAAACGAGGCCAAAGTAGGCAGAGCACAGCAGATCCATGTGTCGTTTTGAAAATAAATTTGGGCCAATTATGCATTGGACTTGCAATGAAGGGGCAGACACTGGGGTAGTTTTTAGCATGTTTGAAATGTGGAGGTCAAACCTGAAGTAAAACTCCCGTTGACTTTGGAAATTGCTTCCTCTGTCTCTAAGTCTGGAGCTGTCCTTATCCCCAAGGGCAAACATGCTTTTTATTATCCCACCATGAATTCCCGTCTTGTTTCACTATATGTTCGCCTATGGCCACTGGGTTTATACCAGGGCCGTGTTGATTTTTTTTTTACCCACCGGTACCATTAGTCAAACTCCCCTTCCTGAGTCTTCGTTTTGTTGGGCAATTGCCCTCTGTTCCACATTGCCGTCTGCCTGCCGTCTACTTACACCTCTCCACAGGGCCTTGCAGGCTGCTTGTTTTTCTTTGCGATAAAGCAGCATATTATTTGTGCTTCTACTGTTGTGACCTTTTGAGAGAGCTTGGTTTATTGCAGGATCTTTGTGTATTTTGATGTGTATTTTACATACTTTGAAAGATAGCTTTACTTACAGTGACATTAATATGGAATTGCAGAAACAAACACAGCTGGCCTAGCATTGCTATTTTAAGGAGAATTTGATGGGGAAGTAGTTTGAACTTAAATTTGTGACAAGTCTTTTAAAATATAAAAGAACAAAGAAGTAAAGTTCTTGGAAAAATACTTTAGAAAATAAACACTTGCGTAGCTTGTGAAGATTCAGGGCGTGATCCCTTGAGCTGCTGTAAATCTGAGTTCTGTAAGAGGTGAGGCCGTACAGGTTGTATTTGTGAGGTGGGGCACTCTCCTTTCACACAAACTGCAAGCCCACAGCAGCAGAAAGCGTATCTGCCTGCAGGCTGGTCTTGCACGGCCGTTGCAGGACACAGTCTGTTATTAGTGGGTTTATGGTGAAGATACCAAAATGGCAGCTTGGCATTTTGGTTCCTTGGCAGCTCTAGGCATAATTTCTGGTTCTGCCGTGTGTTTTGTGGGTGACAACGCATCACCTCATTTTCTTCATATATCTGTATTATCCATAGAGAATTTTGGCCAGGAAGCTTAGGAACACACAAAAGAGAAGGAGTGGTGCCTTTCTTGGGAGGAGGTGTGGTCCCACCTCAGCCGTCCATCTGCTATAACAGTGTTTCCCAAACGGTTTTGCTTTCATACACTCACACGAATGAACTCCTGACTGTGCCTCCCTCCCAAATGCCACAGGATGCACTTGGATGTGGCAACTATGAATCACATATGGTCTTCTCCTTATATCTCCCGGCACGCTCCACTTGCTTCCTCCCCCTGTACAGGGATGCTTCTATTCCTTCCTGTACAGAAACCCTGCCCATCTCACCCACACCCCAAAAGTCCCCAGATGTTATGTCTGAATTCAGTGATTATTTTAATTTATAACGCTTGGCTTAATGTATCTTAAAACACATGTATTTTAACTAGCAACTCCCCAGGGACCTCGTTCAGAACTAATTGCTTGCTGTTTGTGCAATTCTTCAAATATGTAAAATGCTCTGCGAGGGCTCAGAATTACTCAGCTCTGCTCTGGTTTGGTCTTAAAGATGGGTAGGGGTGTCTAGCTGAAGTGTAAGCCTGGGAATCGGGATGTATCGACCCTCGTTCTGGTTCCGCAGAGACAGTATAATTTTAGGCGAGTTGACTAAACTGGCCCACAGCTTGGATTTCCTGTAGGGGAAGGATAATGATTTTATTTTAAATTGGGCTAAAAATGCATCTTAAAGGGCTGAATAGAGAAATGGTTGGAAATTACAAATGAAATTTATTATTGTAACTTATTATTAGTACGTCATTGAGAGGGAATTTAGCTCAGATCATGTTTTCCCCCATAATGGGGTGGGGGGGGAGGCAAGAGAATTTCTAAAATAGCTCTGAAAAAGTCTTTTTTTTTTTTTTTT